>ONZE01020909.1:2249-12499 GCA_900322265.1 Macarthuria australis
CGTGCAACGCACGAGCCCTAAAACTAGTTCTAGTGAAAAACATATAAATTATAACTTGTGTAAGGACAGAAATATAAAATTAAACACTGAAACTTTTCTCCTTCAAGGGACGTATCCTTTATTTTGCTAAGTGATAAGTTACGAATTATGATAGATTCAAACTCTTTTTCTCTGTTTTTTAAACAAAAAAAGACCTTGGAATATGAAAATTGGGCCAACATATTAACTGGACACAATCTATAAGGTTAAAAATGCTATTTCAGCCCCAAAGCCAACTGAAGAACAACTAACAGAGCTCACGATAGAACTCCCTTTTACCAACATCTCTTTTACATTTTGGCTAACTTTTAAACCCACAAAACAATGAACAATTCATAGTATATATCGGACCCCACATCTGATTAACCAAATCAGTTAATAAACTACTTTCAATTCCGGGAGCAGTAAAAGGGAAAAAAAAAAAAAAAAAATACCCAGCAGCGTAGTCAAAAAGCTACTACCTTTCTTTATCCCTCTCTTTGTAAAAATTTCTTGCTCGAATTTTTCTCTCACTCCGAATTTTCTTGCTTGTTAAGGGTCAATACCCCTCTAAATTCAGTACAAAAAAACGTCATATTCAGTCATTTGCTCACTTTTCATTTCTATTTTGCCGCTAATTTCATTTTCTCTCTCTTCTCCCTCCCTTTCTCTCTCTTCATTTCTATTAGTGCTATGTGGACTCTACTATCGAGTCTTGATCAGAGTAAAAAAGATCGCAAGTTATGATGTTAGTGTAAGTTTTTGGGTTTAATTTGTCATATGGGTTCATTTCAATTTTTCTACTTTTGGGTTGCTTTGGCTTAATTTGTCGATTTTATTCTTACTGTTTGATGGGTTTGCCTTTTTTTTTCTTTTCAAATTTTATGTGCTGAGTCACTCTGTTGAAATAGCTTGTGAATTGGTTGTTCAGATTTTGCTTGTTGATAGGAAAAATATCTTAATTTTGGAAGAATTTTGGGTTGTTTAGAATTTCCCCCTTTCTCTTGTTGGGGAATTATTGCATGCTATATTTGGAAAGTTCTGGGATTTTTGTGTATTCCTGGCATCCTGTGCATCTTGTTCTGCTATATTTGAATCTTCTTATTGAGTACTGGAATTTTACATTTCAAGCATTTATCAATTATCATTCTAATGGCATTCTGAAATTCTATATCTCACTTTTGATCCTTTTGAGGCTACTTCTACTTCAATTAGCTTTGTTGATTTCTCTTCAATTTTATGAGTATAACATTTTCTTTTTCCTTCCCTTTTTTTTCTTTTTTGTATATGCTTTGCATTTCTGGATTCTTGATGTTCAGTTTTTGCTTGTTGATTGGAAATTGTCTGATGTTGGAAGAATGTGGGTGTAGAGCTCCCCCTTCCTCTTTTTGGGCTGTTTTTCCTTCTCTTTTTGGGGTTAGGGGTGGTGTGTACTATGTTTGGAACTGTGTCTATTTGGGCAAATTTATGCTGTAATTTTTGTCTTTTGCTGTATTAGTGCTGAAAGTTTCACATTAAGCATTCATTATTGTAATTGCATCCCCTTAGTGCTCATGTTTCATGACTAGTTCCATCTGAGTTGGAAGGCTTTCAATTTTGTGAAATTTCTGGATTTTTATGTTATGAAATATTGGGGTTTTGTGTTGCCGTGTCTGAGAAGAATTTAAGTGCTTAATTTTTAGTTCTTCTTGTAAGGATTCTTTGGTATCAAATGATCAAATTGTCATTCTGTTTTGTCATTTGTTCTTTGTTCGAAACAGTGTTCGAAACAGTTCTCATTCATTTTGTTTATCTTTGCCTGGCTTTCAGGTAGGTTGTTTTGAGCTGCTTTCTGTGGGTTTCTATGGAAGTGGTGGTTGGACTTGTGGGAAGTGAGGAAAGAACTATTGAGGACATTGCAGCTGATAAACCAGGCTGTGATTCAAGTTCTTTGGAGCGAGTTACAGATCCAGTAGTTTATAAGCTTGTTCGGGTAAATATTTCATGCAAAATTGATTGCAATATAATATGTTGATTGAAGCTGTAGTTCTAAATACTTAAGCTTTTTTTATATTTCATTCAACTGTGAATAAAGACACCAATTTTTGAAGATGTTTTTGGTTACGGAGTTTGATGTTTTAGTGTTCTTTTGAAGATAATCTGCAAGTGAGGGTTGTCTTAGTAAATTATAGATGTCAGCTTAATGTTGAAAAAAACTGGCGAATGCCATTTTCATGGAGTAATTCTGCCAGCATCCTGACTATGACTCTTCCAGTACAATGACAGTTATTATGTTTGAAAATCATCTGAACAAATAGGCGTTTTATCTGTATTAGCTTTGTAAAAGAGACTATTATTCCCATAAATGTATGATGCCAACATGAGTGCCTATGGTGTCCTTTTTTTCTTTTTCCTGCTTTAAGCATTGCCATTTAGGAGGTTCATCCCTTCATGTACAGATTTGTTCCCTTCTATTCCTATTCAGCATATTCCTCGTGTGTTTGCTAAATGAATGATGCTTGAACGTGTATTTATGGGTTTCTATGGCTTTAACCATATGAAGTTATCAGCGTATTGCAGTTCAATATGCTTTATCCAAGGTCAAGTGAACTTCAGCAATCTCTATAAAAGTCCACTTGAAATAATTGAGACATTGAATAGCTCTCTTATATAAATGAGAGGATATCATATGGGGGTGGGGGTGCAAGTGGTAGTGTAAAAATCAAAATATTGCCTTTAAAATCATAAGCTTAGAACAATTTGCGTAATCTTGGTTCCAAATTCTGCAATGTTTTTGTTTCTCTAAAGATCATCGGCAATGTGGCATGAGTTTTATCTCTGAAACACTTGTGGATCCTTTTAGCTTGGATAAAATTGTGACATAGTGTGAGGGGCAATACCTATGACTAGCTAATTTTTAACTTTGACAATTTCTTTTTGCTAATTTCACATTCAAATCCTCGTTTGCTTGAAAATGGGCCTGCCAATTGATTTAGTTTGATGAGTAATTAGTAATCAGCAATGTCATCGAAAGATTCCCTCTGCCTCCTCTTGCCAATTTCTATTTGTGTACTCTGATTTCTAAACCACACACCACACCCCTCTTGATACATTGTAGTTGAGTGGCTCCTACTCATTATCCAGCACGTACTGCTAACTATCATATGAAACTCTTATTGTTTCCCTTGAATTTTTTAAAATCTTTTTAAGTTTTCATCTGAAGCATGGGGTCTTTTTTATAAGATCATTTGTAAAATAGTCACTCCAATCAACGAAGTCCAGGAACAGAAATTATTCTCTCTTTCTGTTTCTTTCTCGTCTTATGAGTGGATGTCTTTTCTTGAGGGGGAAGTTCTGTATTTTCCATATAGTTCACTATTTCTTGGAGGTCAATGAGCTATGCTGTTGTTCATCTTTTCGGAAAATCCTTGAGGTTCTTGTGGATCTTCTGGCTCAAGCATTTTTCCTTTTTGGGTTTTTCGTCGAGGAAGATGTTCTTATTTATCTTTAATGATTTTTTTTTGCCATTTAGTGGGTAGTCACGAAAGTGGTCGAAAGAGAGATGAAGGATTGAAACGTATCTAAGGATTTATCTTTTGACAGAAAAGTATGGAAGAATGCCGTGTTGGCCTTAGAGCCTTAAGTGGCTTACTTCCTCTATGAAATTTCCCGTGGGTTTCAGTCTTAGCCTACCCCAACTAGTTTGGGATAAAAGGCTTGTTGTTGTTATTGTTGTTGGGGGTAGTCGCACACTTGCCCGAGGTTTCGTCTTTTACCGTGCAACACTTAATCAGGTGGAGTGGCATCTGTTTATCATGAGGAGAGGAAATATTAGTATTATCTGTTGATGATTTGGATTTTCTGTATATTGGATGGACTTAAGCTGATATGGGATTCCTGTTAGACTCTAAGTTCATGTGCTGAAGTGTAGTTGGAAGGAGAAAGTTACCATCGGGTTCCAGAGTGTGGTTTTCATTGATCATTGCCTTCAGGTTTGAAGCTGGTGTGTATTCTTTTCATCCTCTGTTTCTTATGGGCTGGTCCTTGTCGAATCCCGAGAATCGCTAAAGTTTCTTGAATCAATATTGAGACTCGGAAATTTTTCTAGTTCATTTTCCAGCCCTTCTCTCAGTTTTCTCTTACCACGGTAAAACTGTGTTCAATGACTGTGTGTATTCTTTGTCTTCCTTTGACCTGTATGGATAACTTCACCTTTGATATATGGATTGTACTCAATCTGAAGAAATTGGTGTTCTTTGTAAGGATATTGCAGTCTGCAAGGCGTGTTGTTCTTTTTCCTCATGGAATAGGATATGTATAGGTTGTTTATATCATGCTTCGACCTTGTTGTTAGTCAATAGACACAGAGAATTTTTAGAATTATTTAATGTATGCACTATTTACTAAAAATCTGTAAGCTTTGAAGAAAAATAAAAATAAAAATTTATTTTTAAACTAATTGTGAAATTTGATTTTCTTGCCAATTCATTGAAGGTTCTCTTTTCTTTTCTTTTTTTCTCCCCATTTTTCGCAATGAAGGAGGCTGCTTTTTTCTGTTTTCTTTTGGATCGAAAAAGCTTAATCTTTCGCCACTGTCTAGGTCGATTTTGATGGAAGATTGGTCCCTGCTACTGATGATGAGCTTATGGAGGTTGAGAATTTGTTGGAATTCGAGAAAAGTGAAATGCTTTATGGTTCTGATGTTGTGAAGACAGTAGAACATGGGTTGGATAATGATGACACATCTGAGAAGCCTTTGTTAGAAATTGATAAAGGTTAAACATCGCTTCCCTCTTTACATTTACACCTTTTCATCATTTTGGTTTACAAATTCCAACTTGTTGATAAATACTTTTTGTTACCATGACAATCGTTTGGCATTCGTGTTGCAAACTATTTTGCACAATAGGCATCATCATCATGGCTATGCATCTTGTTTTATAGATTGCTATTTCCTTCTAATTTTGTAAATATATTTTTTTAGGTTCATCGCAAGATAAAAATGCAGAAGTTGATGAAGAAAATTTAAAAGCTCATCCTGAGGTATGTGTGTACTTATCAAGTATGATATGGCAAGCTTCCAAGAATGGGTTTTTGGTGTGGGAATTCTCATTTCGACATGATTTTTAGTGTCACTTGTGCCATATTCGTGTTATGGAGGTTGGGGGAGTTTTTTCCCCCTTTTTTTGTTTTTTTTCTTTTTGGGGGGGGGGGGGTTCGCAGGGGTTAGGTTGGTAAGGGGAACTTGTTCTTGTCTGTATATTTGGAAACTTTGCATTTGTATTTGTGCATGAATTTGATACTTCTATTTTCCATTTGTGGAAATTTCCTGCTGGCTAGTAAAAGTAGGCATGAATCAGATATTGTTTAGCTCATAAAGTACCATAGTATACCATAGTATTACCATAATGCCTTTCACAAGGCTTCAACCTATGGTAGTTAGGTAGGGTCATATATATACAGTCTTATCCAACAGTTGCAAAGAGTTTTTCATTGGATCCTTAAATTGGAAAAGCATTTGCACCGGCTACTTCATAACAAATAAGAAGAACGACAATTAAATCACAAATTTGATCTAGTCCATTATAATCCAAAGCTAAAAGAATTGTCAGTATAGACTGTTTTAGCTCAAAAGATTATAGACAGAGTGTAGACGTTATTTTCTATGCGTATTTTTAAAGGTTTATATTACCGGAATTGAGCTAGTGTGATTTGAGATCGTGTGACCCTGTCACTGGGGCTACGTGAGACTTGCATTTAAAAAAAAAATCAGTAATGCTAAGAGTGGGAATTTTGTTAGTCATTTTCTGGCTTAATGTGTATTTATGAAATTTATCCAAGGCTAGTTTGTGCTGTGAGGTGCTCATGATCACCCATATTCATGTCTGAATGGGATTCTGGGTCACACTGCCACAATATCTCTCATACTGTGGTGCTAAATGCTGAGACGATTGTCTGTTACATGCTTGTTTGTGTCCTCCCCCCCCCCCCCCCCCCCCCCCCCCCCCCCCCTCCTCTCTCTCAACGGACAAAACCGCACTAGTTCTTATTAGTAAATGTTGGTCCAAAGCGCAAACTGATGAAACTCATTATCATGAATATCTCGGTATGCTTGGTTGTTTGTGCTGAGGATCAGTAGTGGCTAGCTTCAAATTGATGTGGTTAGGTTGAGACTTGCATTTTGTCGTATTTGTGGGTTATGACTTATGAGCTGTGCTAGCTATAGGAATTATAGTTTTAATGTGAGTTGGTTAGTGATTACAGAAAATATTTTGCTTATAGAAAGAACGCTTTAATTGCCAGTGCTCAAACTTTGGAAATCCAAGGAAGGGAATAACTAAGGTCAAAACAAAGAAAAATTGCAGCAGTGACCATACTATGTAACTTTTAAAGAAGAGAGATATTCTACTTTGCTTTTAGCGTCTATGTTACTCTTAACTTTCCAAAATATTCAGGGAAAGAAGTCAAATTGAGGTTTTCTTTCCCACCTTTCCCTCATGGTACTTGTACGCTATCACTCATTGACGAATACTTAGGTTTAGAGGGTTGTCCCCCTTTCTTGCAACACATTTGCTCACTTTCTTGTCCCTGCTCTACTCACCCTAGGCCTGGCCCTCTTATTGAAAAGTAAGTTTTATCTCCCCTGATCTCTCTCACCCCCGATGTAGGGCCCTCCACCACTCTCTATGATCATCAAGCGAGGCCGGCTCAAATCTATCCTTTTGGGGGGATCCTTTGCAATTGATTCTTATGGACTAATCTTTATTTGTCCATGTTGATTTAGTAGGCGATGCTGGAACCCGAAGACATCTCGACCACTCGCAATTATTAAAATTCGGATTTTATGCTTTAATTAGTTGACCCAAATTTATGGGTCACTATTTTTGTTTCTCTTATACTTTGATTTTTGTTGAAGTGTCTCCAAGCCCACACGGAGTTGTAGCAGCCCATAGAAATTGCTTGTCTCGGCCCAATGAAAGACATACTAGCAGCCCGTGAATTTCATGCCAGCCTTTAACATCCTTCTTCAGCAAGGTTTGAATGAGTGGCCACCAACAGCCAAGGCTCCTTTTCTCACCACATCAGCAGCTGCAATATTGGGACCACCTCCTTTTTAGCCTCTTCCGTGAATCAGCTAAATGGGAGCTTGTGAGCAGCTATTTTGGATGCTTTCTCTCTTTTTGTCAACTATGAATACCTTTTTGTTGGGCTAGAACATGTTAGGTCCATTAGAGAGAACTTTGAAAAGTGTTTTAAAAGCCTAAATGAGGCCTTCAATTCTCGGTTAAAGACCCGTTTAACCCCCAACGCTGGAAACCTTTTTCCTTTTTTCCTTTTAGAACGTTGAATATTTAATTTTGATGTTAAAGCTTCCTTCCATTTTGAGAGAGATCCTTGGTGAATCATTTTAAATCTTTTCTTAGACTTTATTAATTTGAGGAGTTAATTAGGTGGAGAGAAAAGTACTCCAAAGCTAGTTCTAATCATACCCTGAAGTGTGATTGGTTCATATCTTCTCTTTCTTGTTTCTTCTTCCATCCCACAAACCCTAGCCGTACAAAGTCTTTCTCCCTCCGTTTACAGAGCCTTCCAAGCTCCATTTGACTCGATAAACACCTATTTTCATAACCCTCACTTTCCTTCCATCAAAATCAATCCATTTCCCCTCAAATTCTCAAACCCGAGCTCGAAGATCCGTAAAAAGGAAAGATTCATTTTGTTTTTTTTTTAGAAAATCCTTTCCATAGGGATTTCTCCATCACCCGCCCTCCTAAATAAAAAAATCTTTGGGGCTAGAGGAATGTGATAAGTGATATGGTGAGAATAGAAAATATCGTGAATAGAATGACTGACTGACTGACCTATTTATTGATGTATGTAAATTTTTTGTTGTGTCACATCACATTATGGGGGAAAGATATTTAGGTAGACTATATATGAGGGTAATCACAATTATTATCATATAAATAATAAAACCTATGTCGGAATGGATTCTCTTGAATGTTCTCCTCTTGTTTGATTAGGATTACTGAAACTATCTATGTTGGAATGGATTTTCTTAAATCTTCTACTCTTGTTTAGTTCGATTATTGAAACACTTTTTTTGGCTCCTGGCACTAATTAAATGTGGAATTCAGCGCTTTAGTCATTTAAAGTGTTGAAAATCATTTCAACGAGTGAATATTGAGAAAATTTGGGGTGATCATCTAAGTAATTCCATTTCTTTTGCATTGAATCTCTATGTGGATTTATTTCTTATCAACCTGCTGCTTATTTATCCTTGTATGATACGTCTTTTGCTGATCGATTTATTTCTTACCAACCTGCTGCATATTTAGGAAGCATGTACTTTCAATTCTATTTTTTCTTCTCATTTAGTTTCCTGTTGTATGAAACCATATCGAGAAATGTTTAATTACTTTGGATATTGTGTTATTCATGCTCGTGTGTATAGAGATGTTGCATGTGTATCTTTTGTTCCTTCTGGTTGCATGATTTAAACGATGAGAGTTGCAATCCACATTGTCATTTCTTTTTTTTTGATGAGAGGCTTATCTGAAATTTGCTTGCAGGAAACTTTGCCTTCATCATCCTTAAGTTTAAATGACAAAGAAGTGAATCAACTTGGGAACACTCTAGAAGACTCAAGCCTTCAAGATGGATCAAACAAAAGTGGTTCTTCTGGTTCGAAACCTAATTTTTCTTGGTTAAAGGGTGAAATAAATTTGGACAAATTAACCATTAGAGAACTTAAGGAAACCTTCAGAGCTACATTTGGGCGTGAAACTTCTGTCAAAGATAAGCTGTGGCTTAAACGTAGAATTACCATGGGGTTGACTAATTCTTGTGATATATCTATGACAAGTTTTATAATGCAAGATGGAAAGTTTTTGACGAAAAAAGAAGTCAGCAAAAAGATGGATTGTGAGAATTCAGTCACTGGAGAAGTGTGCAGTGCTGAGGATATGCCAGGGGGGTGCCAAAATCTTGTAGAAGATAATGTAGATGGTGTTCATTTGAGGAATTCTTTGAGTGATTCCGGTTGTAGAAGTGATGATACCCTTGAGCAAAGAGCTGCAAAAAGAGTTAGGAAGCCTACAAAGCGATATATTGAAGAGTTATCGGATAAGGAAACAAAAGACTGTAGTGGAAAGTTATCCAAGCAATTTGAACAGGATAAAGAATTTTCAAGTTTGCCAATTAGACCTGCTGGGGGTCTCCATTCAGGTGTTCTTGTCACCAGGCCTGATTCGATAGGTGGATCTGGTGTTCAGGTTCCATTTGTTTCTCGGATTAGGAGATGCCGTCCAAGGAAAAGTATAATGACCCTTACGGTGAGTCAATACATCTTCTAAATTGAAAATAACATAATATTTTGCTATTTGAGAGAGGGTTTGAATAGCTGCTTGTGTGAAATGATTGTCATGATGCTTTTGTTGACGGGGTTTTGGTAGTAGCAAAGTGACTCTATATAGTTTATGAAGAAAGAGGGTAGTTGAGATGTTATGCTCCCCTACCCACGACATTGACTTTGTGGGTTCAAAGCTCATCCCTAACAGTTCATTGAGTTGTAGGGGACTTTGCCTCCAACCCTGATGTGCGCCCACAATAGGGCAAGCCCAAGAGCCTTTTTTACCCACCGTTTATAAAGAAAGAGGGTAGTTGAGTTGTTAAGCTCCCCCCCACACGACGTTGATGTTCTGGGTTCAAAGCTCATCCCTAACAGTTCATTNNGGGCAAGCCCAAGAGCCTTTTTTACACCCCTAAACAAAATATGGGATTAGTGTTTCTAGTCATGATGTTAGTGTTCCCTTGACCGTGAAGAGAGGGGCGTGTTGATCTTTATCTATGTCATTCAAAAAGTATGTCTTAGAGTATGAGACTTTCGTTTTTGGTGTTTAACCTCGCTTGTGCATGAAAATGTGACGATCTAGCTGATCTCTATCTATGATTTGTCCATTTATTATTTGTCATGATCTATGTAATGTATTTTTCAGAAATTCCAGTCAAGTGATGTGGCCATGCCGGGGGAAATTGTTGAGAGATCAGTTACAACAAGTAATCCTCAGCCTGGTGGTTTGACTGATGATAAAGTTTTGGAGGTTAAGTCTGTCCCTTTTGAAGATCCGGTAAGCAGAAATGAATTATATGGTACATCTCAACGAAATCCCTACAATGTTGGGTTTTATTTTGTTCCTGCTTTATTTCTTTGGGTGGGTGATTGTTTTTCTTTCAGGGGGGGGGGGGGGGGG
>ONZE01021869.1:0-10942 GCA_900322265.1 Macarthuria australis
GACTGAAGTCTATTAGTTAATTATAACTTGAGTGTATAACTGAATGTGTATATATATTATAACCGAGTGTATATGTATATATAGATTGCTAGAGGCAAAATACTTGATACTCTACATATTAGTAGGTATTCAGAGGTAAATAAACCCTAAACTCTAATATTTACTTCCAAGCCACCCTACTCTGCGTCACATATCCTCTACTTACATTACCCCATAAATTAGGAATTAGGAATTAGGATCACTTCAACTTGATCAACAGGTTGGACCCCACCCCATCAAGGAGGGGTCAAACAAGTAACAAGGCCTTTGCCTGTGATTATTATCACGTGTTTTCTGTGTTGAGGACCCAAAAGAGAGAACCAATAGAGGAAGTGGTAAAATGATAGAAATTAGAATGGTCTTCTAACTGAAAAAGGCTAAATGGGGTTTGGTGAAACCGTGAAGGCAACTCTTACTCAAAGCTCTTCTTTTTCAAATTGGGGAATTGAAAACACATCACACTTCACCTGTGAATCCACAGTGAATTGCTACTGAAAAGTGCCTTCAAAATCCACTCAATACACCTTTCTCTGACCAAAAAATTTAGTAATTTACTCCATGAAGTGCCTTGTCATCATGCTCTTTTATGAAACAATAAAATATTAAAATTTTCAATATAATCTCCTATTTTCAAATGTGAATACGGAATGACACAAAAAAAAAATCATGTTTTCTTATGTAATAAGAGAGTATGCTTGTATGACACTCCTTAGAGTATACGAGAATCTCTATTCTATGACATTAAATTGCATTGTTGTCATAGATTAGATGGTGGTGGCAAATCTAGTTGGACTTTGGGTAGTCAATTTGGGTTATGATTCACACCCTAAACTAGTTTTGTTAGAGTATCACGTGTATTTTTATGAATAGGTTTCAATTTTTGAAGTTTTAACTAGGTTCTTAAACAAATGCAATCCCATTTAATTGTAAACAACTTTTCAAGCAAATGAATTCTTGAAAAATAGTGTCAGAACTAGAAAGACAGAACCAAAAGTGAAGCTCTTAGCAATCTCATAAAATCATAAAAGTCCCTGCTCAAACAATGTTTGACAATAAAAGTGACAAATAATTCACCGAAAGAATTTCACAAGTTCTGATTACACGGGCATTCAAACCCGTGATGGGATCCTCTGCTGTTTATNNCAAGTTTGCAGTTGGATTTTTTTATTTTTTGCAATTAATAAAATAGAACTTGACTATTTATTTTTAAAAAATCACACACATCTAACCTATATTAAAGAACTGTAAACTTACAGTTTTTTTTTTTTTTGATAAATCGAATAATTTTATTAATGGTTCACCAAAGTACAACCAAACTCCGACTTGCTAGTTTGATAGTAGCATCATAGTGTACGATTAGCCCACCTTCTAGGAAGGGTTTCTAGTCGACACCCAATCATGTGCTCAAAACTAGCAACACATAACACCAAGATAAAACAACACCATATTACATCACCATATTACAGCAGCACATCAAATATATTGATGGGGGCAGGAAAGAATTAACAAAAAATAAACCATCTCCAAAGCCCAGCAATTGTATCACTCCAGGTCCTCAACGCCATTCAAAGAACATTGAGGTTTTGTTTAAGCCTGATTTTGCCAATGCATCGGCCGTACCATTTGATTCCCTGTTACGATGAGAAATTGTCATCTTCCCGGATTTCTTCCGAAGCCATCTAATTCTATTTAGAGGTAATTGTGCTTCCCATGGTCCACCCACTTCGTCATTACACCACGTTACTGCATTTTTTGAGTCTGATTCAATGATTATCTCCATGTTCCATATCTCTTCCTTAGTAAGGGAAAAATCAATTGCTTGGAGGATGGCCATTATTTCCGCAGTATTGATTTCCCTAGCTGTTATTGGTCCAGAGAAGAGACCTCGAACAACTCCATTCCAATCTCTTAGAACACCCCCTATTGCAGATGACCCATCACTCGTTCTTTGAGCTGCATCCACATTCCACTTCAAGGTACCTAAAGCCGGTTCCTTCCATACAGTGTTTTCCCGGTGGCTACTGCTGCTAGGTCTGCTTATCATGATACAAGCGGGGTTCCTGCGTACCTCTTCTGGGCTATAAGGGAAGCCCTCCCACCAACTCTTGATCCACCATCCAATTCTTAAATGTGCTAAGTCAATTATATCCGATACCTCCATTGCCTTGTTGTCAAAACACCTAGAATTTCTTTCAATCCAAATTGTCCATATAATCGCAAAGAAAAGAGAGAGCCAAGCTTTTCTGTTAAGGCCTTTAATCTGTGTTGCGGACCAAGCCTCAAAGTGATCTTTAATTGAGAGTGGGTGACACCATTGCAGGTTCCAAGTACTCGAGCACTTTGTCCAAGCTTCCCATGCCACTTTACAGTGTAGAAATAGGTGGTTAACAGACTCCATATGATCACCACACATGACACATGCACCTTGTTCGTTGTCCAGTATCCCAAATCTGATTAATCTATCCTTGGTATTTAATTTTCCAAGGATAGCTAACCATGCAAATATTTCGACTTTTGGTGGAACGAATCCTTTCCAAACCCCTCTAATACACGTCGGTAATTCAGGGTAAGATACTTCACTCGATGCTAACTGTTGGTACATGGATTTAACAGAAAACTCTCCTTTAATCCCAAATTTCCAGAAATTAGTATCCTCACAGTTGTCGTTCAAGAAGGCCCTTTCTAGGTCATGATTGAGAGTTGAGACTAGGTCTGTTTCCCATTGAAATAATGATCTCCTCCAATTGAATTGCCAGCGCCAATTAAGGCCATCCCAGAAGCCCATCGCATTAACTGATGCTCCTTTATCAGTTGCTAAGGAGTATAGTCTAGGGTAACGACTCCTTAAATTAAAGTCTCCTAGCCAATTATCCTCCCAGAAACTCGTATTGTCCCCTTTCCCCACCTTCCTTATCCATCCTCTAGTCAAGCAGTTCCGGACATTATTTTCGTTTAGTGTTCGACAAATGTCTTTCCATAATCCACCTCTCCGTGGGGTCTTGATCTCTGTTATTGATGTGGGCCAATTCATATCATATTTTTTAATTATGATATTTGACCAGTGATGATGTTTCTCGGAGCTAAGGCGCCATATCCATTTGGATATTAGGGCCCTATTCCTGAGAAAAGGAGAGTGGACACCTAGCCCTCCCAAAGCCTTAGGTCTCATTATTGCACTCCATTTGATCAAAGGTATGGATCTTTTGTTTGAATCACCATCCCAAAAGAACCTCCGTTGTAGATCCTCGATTGACTTTGCCACCCCTTTAGGGAGTCTAAAGAGAGACATGTAATAGATCGGGAGGTTTGATAACACGGCTTTGATTAAGGTTAATCTCCCTCCTTTCGAGAGGAGTTTTGCTTTCCATGATTGTAGTCTTCCTTCTATTCTTTCCAACACTGGCTGCCAAAAGAGTTTGGTTTGAGGTTTGCCACCAATGGGTAGCCCTAAATAAACAAATGGAAGGGATCCCTTATTACAGTGAAGCTGCCCGGCCAGATTTTCAACTTGTTGTTCATTTAAATTCAGCCCATATAATGTACTCTTATGAAAATTAACCTTCAAACCTGACATTAGTTGAAAGCCTATGAGTACTGCTTTGATATTCCAGATTTTCCTTTCATCCACCTCAGAGAAGATAATTGTGTCGTCTGCGAATTGGAGGTGTGTGATCCGTGGATACCCCTCAACCGGTTCTAATCCAAGGATAAGATTCAAACTTTCAGCTTTCATAATCATCTTGTTCAACACTTCTGCGGCAATGAGAAATAAGAAGGGGGATAGAGGGTCTCCTTGTCGTAGTCCTCTTTCCATCCTAAAGGATCTGCAAGGTGACCCATTAACTAGGATAGACAACGCTGCAGTACGAACACAGATCATAATGCGGGATCTCCAAAGCTCCGGGAAATCCATTTGTATCATAGCCCAATCCAAGAAGTTCCATGAAACTGAATCATAAGCTTTTTGGAAGTCCAGTTTCAAGATCGCTCCTGACTTACCCGACTTCCTGAAGGAATCTACTAATTCATTGGTGATGAGTATCCCATCAAGGATTTGTCTTCCTTTAATGAAAGCCGATTGAGTGGCGTCGATGATATTAGGAAGAACCTTTCGAAGTCTATTGGATAAGATTTTTGCCAGGATTTTGTATACACATCCGACCATGCTTATCGGGCGATAATCTCTCAATTGATCTGCATTTATTTTCTTAGGTATAAGAGTAATAAAGGCATTGTTGAAGTTGGGCGGGAAGAAGCCATTTTGCCAAAAATCCCCGATGATTTTGTGAATATCTTCTTTCAGTAGGTTCCAAAATTTTTTGATAAACTTAAAGTTGAACCCGTCTGGCCCAGGAGCTTTATCGCCATTACGAGATGCCACTGCATTTGTTATTTCCTCCTCAGATATCGGTAGGATGAGGCTTTGTTGATCATTTGATTGGAGTTTGTTAAAATGAAGGTTCCCACATGTTGGTCTGGAATGATCGCTTTCTCTGAACAATCCCATGAAGAAATGTCTCACTGAAGATTTCAGCTCTTGTGGCTGGGATACCCATTCACCATTAACTCTAAGGTTAATAGTAGTGTTCTTCCTTCTTCGCTTCGATGCTATGGCATGGAAAAAGGCAGTATTTTTGTCACCCAATTTGATCCATTTCTGCCTTGATAATTGATGCCAATAGCTCTCCCTTCTTCTATACCACTTCCATAACATAGTAGTGGCTTCCTTCCTTTGCACTTTTTGCTGGTCACTCAAGCCACTTAACACAGCTTGTGAGTCTATAGTTTGGATCTCTTTTTCAAGGCAATCTATCTGTGCATCGATGCATCCAAACCCCTCTTTATTCCACTGCCTTAATTGGCATCTAAGGCTCTTGAATTTAGCGTGTAAACCCCCCCCGTAGGATGAGGCTTTTTCCCACGCCTTTCCCACCACTTGATCGAAGGAAGGGTCGTCAAACCAACAGTTCAAATTTCTAAAAGGCTTTGGACCCCAATTAATGCACTGGGTACCTAGTAGAATTGGGCAATGGTCGGATAAGCCCCGAGGTAGTATTTGGCTTGAAATATCCGGATAGACTTCAAAAATCGGGTTGCTTATAAAAGCTCTATCTAGTTTGCTGAAGGATCGTCCCCGGAACCATGTAAAAAACCCATTGGATGGCGTGATCTCCATTACTCCCAAATTAGTGATGAATTGATTTAGTTCTGCCATTGCAGCCGGATCTCCCAAACCACTCCCCCTTTCATCCCTTCTTCTAACTTCGTTAAAGTCACCTATCAGAATCCATGGCAGCCCAGATCTTTCCCATTGGTCTTCTATTTCGCCCCATACAGAAAGCCTATGATCCTTATCACATGGTGCATATACTGTGGCAATTATCCCCCTTACGTTCTTATCACAAAAAATACCTTCAATTGCTATCCAATTTGGTTGTATATATTTATCTGTTGCTTGGAAAAAATCTTCTTTCCACGATATTAGAATCCCCCCTGAATTCCCGGATGCCGGGGCGAATTCCCAGTTAGGTGATGAATCGCCCCATATGGATCGAATAGCCCTTTGAGACAGGGATTCCGCCTTGGTCTCTTGAATGCACAAGACATCTGGATTTGATTGTCTCACCAGACGTCTAATTGCTCCTTTTTTCACCCTAGAGCACATCCCCCTAATATTCCATGATATTATCTTCATAATACAATTTAATTGACACCATTACCTGGAAATCCCGATTCAGTTGCTTCCGGGCTCCGCCGGGTCTTCATTCATGACCCTTTGTTCCTCTTCTTCTTCTACTTCAGCAGCTAATATCTCTTCAATTTTTTTCTTGAGATCATGTTCATCGCCATGGAATCTTAGCCCTAGATGCATGAGGATATCAACAATTTCCTCTGATTTCCTGGCTAATGTTTCACTTGATTCCAAGTTCTCAACTTCATATGTATGATTGGTACTTGCAATTCTATCTCCAGATTTCTTGTGAGTTCTCCTTTTTTTCTCTTTCCTTCTCATTGCAGCACGTTGGCGTTTGAGCAGCCTTGCATATGCCAGTTGTTCATGTGTGGCGATGGTTGTAAAACCAGGGGCTATTGTTGCGTCTGAGGATTGGGCTTCCTCAGATGATTGGGCTTCTAGAGGGATTTGTAATTTATTGCAATCCACCAAGCTTGGTTCTTGAATCGCTGTTTCAGTATAGGGGTTGAGGGGAGTGCATTCCTTTGGGCCTTGGTTGCTTTCAGAAGTTTGAGGCCCAACTTGTATTTGATTTTTTAAGTCCACCGTCTCTGGCACGTGATCTGGTATATGAACGGTTTCTAAGGGACCGTTTTCATTACTTTCCTCATAATTGTTTATTCTTTCTAGGGCGGCTGTGGTAGGCGACTGTACCTCTTCCCCAAGTGTGGCGTTACGTTTGTCGATGGGCTTGCTCTGAGATTGCACCGTTGGTCTGCCGGAGCATGACTGTCTCGCCGGAGAAACATTTTCAATCAGATTTTTCTCCTCTAGATTAAGGGCTTCATCAATTTCTGGATGAACATTAGCTTCTCTAATCCAAACATCAAAACCCCCATCCCCAATGTTGATCCATAGCCTTTCTTCAATTTTGCCCATCATCAAGGTGTCAATTAGGATATAGCCAACTTCCATATCCACCATGTCTTCCGTCTTCTTGTCAATGCATACCACGTCTCCCCATGCATCACCTATTCTTCGAAAATTCTCCAAGGACCAGGCATGTGGTGGAACGCCGAAGCATTGGAGCCATACCCTTCTCGACGCACCCGAATTTTGAGGCGTCCATTTTTCTGTATGGCTAAAATCCGGGTGTAGGTTTGAAGGCTCCATCCCTAGCCAGTTTTTTTTGTGAACAGCAAAGATCTATCCTCTTCAAACCCGGTATCATCTTTCTCACGAGTCATCACTCATCAATCATGCTCCTGGGTTTTCAGAGAACTAATTTTCTATGCAGAAGATTTTCCCCTCAAAAAAGTTTCTGATTTATAGTGGAGCAGATAACCTAGTCCACGCACAAACCGACTCTATAACGATAAGATTTTGTAACCTTGAGATTTTACACATCTTTATAAAACTTTGGAAAATAATTTTGAAATTCTGTATTTTTCCGACTTTTACATATCTTCTAATTCATTAAGAGCATATTGAGGCCTTTGAAATTGCTTTTTGCAAATTTGAACTTCAAATTTAGACAAAAAGAAAGTTTCTTAATATGCGTATAACTACCGATTTTTTATTTCATTTTAAGAGCAATTCTTACATGGGGCTGAGACCATAATCCCTCTACCCCATGTGCAACAATTAAAATGATTTTTCCTTTTTTAAAATTCTGCAAATATGACGATGGGTCATGTAAGAATTTTTTTATTTTAAAAATAGTCTAACATAGTCAACTATAATTATAAGAAAATATTATAGAATTTTGGAAGTTTCACCACATCAGTCCTCGATTGAAGTCTCGTTAGAATCAACAACAAATTAAACAACAATATGCATGCTCTTAGCAATCGTTAATAATACGCTATAATAACTTGCCTCCTTGTAA
The DNA here is from genome assembly GCA_900322265.1 of Macarthuria australis. Lineage (NCBI taxonomy): Eukaryota > Viridiplantae > Streptophyta > Magnoliopsida > Caryophyllales > Macarthuriaceae > Macarthuria > Macarthuria australis. Next base: position 7,602 of record ONZE01021869.1, read on the forward strand.
ATCAAGAGAGACGTTAATATCCGGTAGTGAAACACTATCATTTTCCTTTAACCATCCAAAAATGGTGGAGCCACCCACTGTTTTTTTACTGTAAAAACCAACCTTACTCGTATGAGATTTCTCCCTACGCCGCAAAAAGGGGGGAAATTAAAGAAAAAAGAATCAAGAATAATTCAATACAAAACTTGCCATTTAATTTCCATGGCATTGTGGACATTAATTGAAACGCACACACGTAAGCTTAAGGAAGATTATTATTGTATTGTGGTATTGAAGTTGAAGATAAACTACTCATGATCAGAACTTAGCTTTGTATGAGGTGAACCATTAGATATCTGATCTAAATGCCACTGGAGTCCCTTCCGAAAAAGAAACGCCTCATCCAATCTCCCACCACCAGTGTCCTCGTACGCCAGCTCACTTGCTTGCTGCAACATTTTTGGAACATACAAACCACTTTATTAGCTTTGTAATACACATATTCGAGATTCTTTTTAAAAATATTTGTATACTCACAAACAGTGCCCACATTAGCGTACTCACAAGACATAACCAAGTAATTGAATTCCAAAACACCCCCGGCCATATTTTCAGGCGCGACTCATAAAAAATCTCTCCTCGAATCCGCAAGTCTTCCAAGAGTATGGAATAATAACTCAATTTATTTTATCTGTATCATGAATTATTTTCCCCACGAGAGACTACCAAATAATTAAAATCGCCCTCTATCTTCAAGTGTGACTTCCGGTGGCTTGAATAACCTCACCTCCAATTGGCCATGTTCCCAAAAATACAGAAGAATGACTCGATTTTTCATATGCATTTATGCAATATTTTCCTTCGACTAACAAGAAGCTAAGAGCATCCAAGCGCGGAGTTAAAACTAGGGGAGAAGTTGGCAAGCCCATATTTTTTTTAATAGGCAAGTCCAAATAGAAATGGCCATGGGCCAAGCCTGTGGGATACCTCTCGCCTAACACAGGTCATTAAGTGGGTTGTACCCATTCTGGGCCTGAGCCTTAACTGGGGCTTCGTGGACCTAAATTGTGGGCCTTCACCAGGCTTCGTGGGCCTTAAATGGGCTCCCTCGGCCTTAATTGTGCTCCGTGAGCCTTAAGAGGGCTTTATATACCATGGTTTTTTGCAAGTTTTTTCAAAAAAGAATAATATAAAAATTGGGCCTAATCGGGCTGGGCGTAAGTTGAGCCTACGGACCTTTTACGGGTTAGGCTTGGTGTGCCAGTAATTATTTTCAAACCTTGGCCACCTTACCCACTTCCATAAGTGTGTTAGGCTACACTGAGCCCATACCTCCAACTTCCCTGCAACCAGGAAAATGTGACTCGCTGCCCGCTGGGCTTGAATCCGATGTGTGAACAGTGGCCTCCATAGCAAAATGCAAGATGAATAGGGGGAGTGAACTAATGAGGAAGCAAGTATATATATGTACCTTGCATAGACAGAATACCAGAGCCACTGGGTGCTGTGACCAATGGAAACCCAGTCTCCAGGTAGCTGAGCTGCTGTTTGCTCTCCTCCCAGTGGAGCAAATTGCCCCAGATGTCGGTACCTGCAACAACCAACGGGAACCCATCACCACTAAGGTCAACGCATTGGTCATCAATCACACTTGGCTTTTTTTCATCATCTAATCAATCACAATCTACAATGAACATGGTGTTGGGTGTAAGATTTTTTATACAACTATTGTGAATTTTCGGATTTCTGATTACTAGAACATGGTCACCTCCAGGTAGTAGACTTCCTGACACTTCATACTACTCAACTTGATACCATTGAGGTCGACAAAATTCCGGATTAATGGCATACTTTCTACAAATTGTAAATCCCTTGAGAAAATGACTATATGCTGAAGAAAGAGGAATATAAGTATCTTTCATGTAGAAAAGAGAAAAAGGAAGGGTGGGGGGGGGGGGGGGGGTCATAAAATGCATTATAACGCTTCAATCAAGTGTAGGTTTTCAACCAAAATGAGGAAGTCCCTCGATTTAAGTAAATTTGAAGTCTTAATTCAAGATCATTTCAGCTGCAACTTTGAGTTTGTGGCACTTCCGTTTTTCCCCACGGGGTTGGAAAATGTTTTGAATCCCACGAGTATGTAGTAGTATAATAGCCATAAACATGCGAATCCCCCCTTCCTCTTCCTACACTTGAATTGTGCCGAAAGCTACTTCGCATTTGTGGGAATTTGCATGAAAAGCGTCGATTTCGAGTTCCAAATTTGATGAGATCGACTACGTCTGATTAATTGATGAAATAGTAATGAAATTGCATTATTTTATCACAAAGTGTCTCAAATAGTAATAAAACAAGTTTTTTTAAAATGTAATAAAGATATTGGTTTTCCTTCATTTATTTCATTATCCCTCCTACCGGCATCTAAAATAGTAATGGAAGTATGAGAGCTAAAAATATTTCATTCCAAAATTTGCTAATAGTGATGTAATTCTCTACATAAGGTTTCGCATTCAAGTACAAAATTTGCATGATAACAATGCACAAGCGCAATTTGGGTGGGAAAGACACATGGCCAATGTGCTTAAGCATAGGTGAGGTGAGCACAGCACAGAGAAAGAGAGGATAAGAAATTGAGGCAGCAAATCTTTACCTGAAGGGTTTAAACCGATGGCGACCTTCTCCTCTGATCCTAATGGGACCTACAGGGTTCTTTTCACACTCTTCCATCCGATTGAAACAGTCAGCAAGATAGACACCTTGCTGAGCAGCAACCTGTAATGTAGTTTTGCATAAGCAATAATTAAGAAGTGATTAAAAACATAAACAAGCATTGGTAATCTTATCATTTCCCATGATTAAACATTAACCTGAGCAGTTGCAGGAAGATTTTTCATCTGAGTGTCCACTTGTGAAAGAGCTGATCTAAATTCTTCGATATTCAACTCAATTGATCCCTTTGATGTGTCCTGTTTGGCAGCCTTCATCAGATCAACAATACTCTTCATCTGCCTGTTTTTCAGGTAAAGTTCAATTTGAGGGTATCTTTCCAGAATGTCATCTACGACTTCTTGCATTTCTTTTACTGTGAGAGTTCCTGAGTTATCCTTGTCCGCCTTCTTAAATATCTCAGCAATATCTTCCTGAACATAATAAATTGGTGAAAACGCAATAAGAAGAATTGTGGATTTATGCATAGTGTATATAAGGATTTGTGCAAGTACCCAAACCCTAGGTTTGAGCCTAAGGCAACACAAGTTTCCCAAGACTCGCCTACTAGTTAAACTCGCATTTAGGTAACCCCTTACCAATCAAAAAATCAATAATAAAAAAATAAAATCACGAACTTTAGCAGCAAGTTCCCA
>ONZE01022328.1:1054-18278 GCA_900322265.1 Macarthuria australis
ACAAGAAGCCCCTTCTTTTTTTGTTATTTTCCCTATTTAAATTGTTATTTTTCTCTTGTTTCAATAAAACTTGACCTATTTGTGAGAGATTATTGACTATCCATTGTGAGATTTTTTTACTCATTTGTGAGGATTTTGTTGACTCTTTTGTGAGATTTTTTGGCTTATATATGTGATTTTTTGGCTCCATCGTGAAGGTTGGATTCCTGATTATGAGGGTCTTATTGTGTCATTGTCTCTTATGCAGTTTTTAGGAACTTTCTCTTTCAAGGTTTACGGCTTCCCTTCTCTATGAGAATTTTATAACCATATTATTATTATTTCGAAATTGGGAATGAGCAGAGAATGGTATATACCTATATCGACAGATCTATTTTCAAGGACAATCTAATATATCAAATGAATCCCTCCATAGATATATAGTAGGCCTTTATTTGTGAAAGATGTATTGACATCAAAGCTGTAATATGGTGATACCGTAACTATTGAAGCTGTGCTTTGGAACAGATCTATTAACTTTTCGGAGATTAAAATTTTGTGGATGTGGCTGAATTGTTTATTATTGACGTTGGTTTTCTAATTTTTCTCTTTTCTCTTAAAAAAAAAAAGAAAGATTTGTGCCATGGAAATTTTTCAATGAAAAAAACAAAATCACTCTTAGTTTCCGATATATTCCCCAAAGTTTTTCTATATGGAGGAAAACGAGAAAGAAAAAAATCAAGAGTTTTTCGGAAGGCTTTGTTCTTCTGTGGCTATGCTCGTAATCGTGTGCTCACACTCACTGAACCACCACCAAGTCAAAAGTGTATCCTCTCTTTCTTTCTTCTCCCATGAAAACCCAGAGGACCTAGGGTTTCTCTTCTTCCCCAAAATCTAGGGTTTTACTCTTCCATTTCTACTAAAAATCCTTCACATTTCTTCTCCGAAAAAGTATCGCTTTTACATCTCCCCTTTAATGGCTAAGACTCGGCCAGGGACCAACAAGCGAGACCTTGACTCTTACAATATTAAAGGGACCAACAAGGTCGTACGAGGTAATCCTCTTTACTCTAATAATCTCACTCTTAATTAATGGATGTTTCTTTTTCTTTTTCTTTTTCTTTTTCCTCCTTCTTTCTATCGATTAGTTTGATTTCATTGTTGATCATTTCTTCATTGATTAGCTGGGGATTGCGTTTTGCTGCGGCCATCAGATGTGGGGAAACCTCCGTACGTTGCGCGCGTGGAGAAGATCGAGACGGATAGCAGGAACAACGTAAAGGTTAGGGTTAGGTGGTACTACAGGCCCGAGGAATCCATGGGAGGAAGGAGACAGTTCCATGGGGCAAAGGAGCTGTTCTTATCCGACCATTATGATGTACAGAGTGCTCATACAATAGAAGGGAAATGTACTGTTCACTCCTTTAAGAACTACACTAAGCTTGAGAATGTTGGAGCTGATGATTACTTTTGTAGATTTGAATATAAGGCTGCTACTGGAGCTTTTACTCCTGACCGTGTTGCAGTGTGAGTGTTGTTTCAAATTTTAAGGATTTTCTGGTTGTTTTGCAAATGGGGTTAGAGTTTTCTATTGTGGGCTTCGATTGATTGTTTTTATCGGTTTTTGTTTGTTTGGATGGTTGTTTGGTTTGCAGGTATTGCAAGTGTGAAATGCCGTATAACCCAGATGATCTTATGGTGCAATGTGAGGGTTGTAAGGACTGGTAATTTCTCAAAAGAAGTTTGAATGTTTAGTTTTGGTGTGAATAATAGCTCGAGTGTGATACAAGTTTTGTAGGGTTTAGTTGTGCATTAGAGGTGATTTTGTCATTTTTCTAGCTCATAGTTCTGTTTTCTCGAGAATGTTTGGAGATTAATGCGATACTGAGTACTATATTTTTAAATTGGTAAAAATGGAACAGGTTTCGTAGTCTTGATTTTTTATGTGATTGACTAGCTACCTTGTTACTTGAGCCTATTTCTCAATCCATGTCACTTGGTCTCTTCATTCCACATCAGGGTATTGGCTTATGACCCTTGGAGGACATAAATTGACACTTGGAAACCTCAAATTAGACCCAGCCCTTCAGACGCTTTGGTATACGTGGTGTATTGAGTCCGCGTAAATCAACAACAACCCAGTTTTGACCTCGCTGCTGTGGGGTATGGGACAAGTCGTGAATAACACCGGGCTAAATTTTGTTGCTTGAGGTATTTCCCTGGTAATCAATGGCTCCAGGTTAGGTATCACGTGTTGGCTGGTCGGATTATAGATTTATAGTATCATCACTGAAATATGTGCTTGAATTTCGGTAATTTGCTCCTGTAATCGTCTAAGTTTCTTTTCGAAATGGCTCAATGCAAGGTTGATAAATGAAGAAAAAGAGGGAGTGTGAGGATGAATGTTTATATCGTACTCTGATGATGATAAGTTGCTTGTAGGTTCCATCCTTCTTGCATGGGCATGACAATCGAAGAAGCGAAGAAGTTGGATCACTTTCTATGCTCTGATTGTGTATCTGAAGATGATCCCAAGAAAGTAAGCAACACGTTGTCTACATCTCCACTGGCTAATGGCAAGGTGAAATTTCTTCCCCAATTTGGTATCAGAACTTTTATTTATTTTTTTATTTTTTTCCCCTTTTCTGTTTGCTTCTATGTATGCAGACAAAGATATTTGTCTTATCAAATGTCTTCTGATTGTTATCTTGGATGAGCTTGTCTTGTATAAAGAGTACCTTTTTTTTTTTATGTGGGTATTTCCCATTTTGGTATTCGTCATCTTGACTAATCCATACTGCCTTACGAGTGGTCCCTTTCGGGAGAGAGCACACCATTTTCTCCATTCACAAGACTCAAATATAAGACTTTGCTTAAGGGAAACCAATTTCCTTACCACTTGACCAATGCTGTTGGTTGGCGAAATGGTTGTGTAATAAAATACAATTGATCTTAGGATTTGCCCTGGACATAGTTTCCCGCATCCCTTGATTTTGGACTCATTCTTATGTGTTGTTGCTCTGATAGTTACTTGCGTGATGAAGTTCAAATTCAAGTTCTGGTTGATGGAGAGCCTTTTATTTTGCATTCTAGCTTGTTTGTTATTTTCATACTCACTAGTAGCATGTTATTTGTTCTTATCTTGGCTTCTGATATCTTGTTCAAGTAGGAAACAGGAAGTTTTTCTTCTTGTCCTTTTCTGTCATTTCATTTTCATATGAAAGTTTGTTTTGAAGTTAACTTGCAGGCAACATCATCACTGACATCTTTATCATCTCTATATACGCATGTACCATATTGTCACTCTGTTGTGTGTTAAAATTTCAGTTCAAAACGGGAAATTTGTGCTGTGGATAGGTGTATAAAGAGATGGATAATGATAATTTACATTCACCTCCCCTTGCCCGGAAGGAAAAAGGCAGAAATTCTTTCACGGTGTCTCTTTTTCCATCGCTTTTCTTCCACCATTGACTGTGCAGTACTCTCCTTATAATTGGATTTTGTGAAGACTCAATTTATTTTCAAAGTCAGGTTTGGTTGTCAAATTATGGGGATTTTTGAAGGATTTGTTTCTGTTTTTCCCTTTTCAACTTAGTGTAGGCTTAAACCAGGATTAAGGCGGGATGGAAGGATAATCCGCAAATCTACTATTTTCACCTGTTTGTGCAAAGCCCAAATAGTTGGATTTCCGACGTTTACTCACCATGAAAGAAAATGCGACATCCTGATCTCACAGTCGAGACGTGTGCAAAGTAGAAATTCCTTATGACTCTCGAGATCAACTTTTTGAAGTATTTTTAGGGAATTTGAGCTCTTTTTCTTGTAGGATTTGGATGATGAAAATCCAATCACGAATACTATTCCATCATTTTCTCGTCGGTTTCCTGTTTTGTTTTTCCCCCTTCTTGATTTGATTTGCGAAATTCATGCTTTCACAGGCCGAGAACAAGAGGAGGAAGAGATGATGAGAGGATACTTTGGAATCCGAAGTTTGTGTTGGCATGACATGGTGTTGCAGAACTCTGAAATCACTTGTTAGAATGGAATTAATCGCGTTGTGAGAGGGTTGTTGTAGTGTCAACTGTGAACCTCTAATACTACGGGGGGGCGGGGGCCTATAATGTCTCTGTGTGTGTGTGTGTTTGTCTACCGGAGGTATTCATGTATGACTTTGTCTGTAATTTAAAAGCTGTGCAGAAAGATATTTCCAGTTGTAGCCATTGTCTGTCTGAATTGATCTATTTGGTGCCTCAATTCCTTGTAGCTGCTCGCTGATAATGTGCAGTGTTCTTGCTTTTCATCGGCCTTTTTGTAAGATCAGAGGTTTTCCATCTCTTTTACCAGTTTAATCGGCCTTGTATTCCAATTTACTGAGTATAAGTAGGTCGCTGAAATCAGTCGCTAAATAACACATTTCCTTCTAGTATCGTATTATTTATATTCCGATTTTCTACTCTCCATGAGACAATTAATTATTGTTCCCAATAAAACATTTAAATCCCTATTTTTTCATCTTCTGGATAGTTAGTTAAGGATCGGACTCTTAATTATAGAACATGGTCATTATGAATCGAACTGTAGTAATGGTGAAAGAAATATATATATATTCCATGCACGAATACTTTCGTTTAAGAGAATATTTTTGGGGTNNGGATCTTCCGCTGCATGGATTTCCTTAGGAAACGAAGTAATAGGCACGTAGGTTTGAGGCGAGACCGACTACCCTAAGAGCACTCATCCATGGTTACTCATACAAATAACATAAAGAAATATAACAAGCATTTATTGAAAAATCAACCCCAAAGAATTGCAACCAAAAGCGGTTTATAGTTAACATTGATTAAGTTTCTTCAGCTTGAGTTAGGTTAAAAGAAGTCATATATATATACGTGTATGTGTGAATACACCTATATAACAACTTCAATTAGACAGCTCTTGTTTCGTTACTTAACTTACTTCCATCACCATTTCTTGTCAAACAGAAATATGGTTAGTCATTTGACTTACAAGCTTGAGTTTTTCTTTTCTTGTTTGTGAATTATTTTCTAAGTGGTGACGTTAATGTAATTAAGAGGTAGATTTAGTTCATTAACAAACTTACTATGATATAGTAACATTTGTCTTGTGATTTTTAAGGAAGTTAATTTAGAAAACTTCCAAAGTTCTCTCATATTTCTCATGCTAGTGCTGTACTAAAACGGAAGAAACGGCTATTCCCTATTTAACTCCCCAAAAATCTAATTTTCTTCACATTATCATTGTGATGGACTGATGGGTAATCAATCATGCATACGCTTCTTCTTTTTTCTTCATATAATATTCAAGTTCAAAAAATAATCTTTCCCCCCTCTCTCAAAAAATGATGAACACTATGCACCATGTTTCATTGCTTCTCGTTGTCATCTTTATTCCTTGTCTCTCTTTGCTCTTACTCATAATTTTCGCACCATGTTTCATTATTTCTCCTTGCTTTGCGGATCAAGAGAGATCTTTATACATTGTTCTGGTTGAAGGAGACTCACTAGCTTTCCTTCATAGTCTGGAAACTTCTCAAGAAGAAAGGAGTTTATTTGATCCTAACAGGTAGCCCATGATTAGTATAAATAAACAAAAAAAAAAAAACAAAAAAAAATTTATATGATCTTTAAATGGGAGAGTGAAATCCTTTTTTTTCCGCGTTTATCTTCGATTATAAGAAATGTAAGGAACTCCTCGTAGTCGGTTTCTATTTTAACTAGGGACGAAGCTAGAAAAAGTTAACTATGAAAACATATATTATTAACTTGGAGATTATATCTTACCATGATATATATTAGTTTCCTTCTTTTTCTTAGTTTATTTAAAAATAAATCTCTATTATTTTCGATGGTTATTACTAATTCTTGTATGCTCCTAGTGCATATCATACACCAAGAGATATGAGGTTAGTTTTAACTACTTTTCAGTTTTTTTTTTTAAAAAAAAAAAATTCTCATATTTGTTTTTTAGGAGTGTATGGGATAGTCATGGTGCATACAAGCCGTGCTGGTTATTTTTAGATGGTCAGAATAGTTCGTGGGTTCGTGATAAAGATTAGTGTCATTAACAGCCACTCCACTCCTCTTTTTACCCTTTTCTTTTTCTTTTATTTTTTTTTTCTATTTTTGCATGGATTGTCAGTGAAGCTTACCAAGGCCATGCAAAGCAGTTGGAGAAAGATCACCACCAACTTCTCCAAAGCAGCCTACAAATCGGAACCTACAAAAAGCTCCACAGCTTCACCCACCTCGCTAATGGCTTCACCCTCCACACCACTCCTTCTCAGGTCATCCCTTTCTCTCTCTCTCTCTCTTACTAAAATTAAAATTAAAAAAACAATAATAAACCAAGTTAAATCTGAGTGTTTTTTTGTTGGTATTTGTTGTTAATTATCTGGTATCGCAATTAATGCAAACTATACTGCGTTCAAATCTTTTAAGAAAACAGCACGGCTTCGTAAATCAAGTGTACAATCTAAATCTATACAAAGATAATTAGGGGTACTTCCAAGTTAATGAGCAGATACTATACAAAGTATAATAGGTGGTACTCGCAAGTTATAATAGAGGTACTCTCAAGTTAATATTAGTACTATTAAGTTAACATAGGGTACTCTCAAGTTATATCATGAGTATTCTTCTATAGTCCATAGTATAAATCTAATCCATATAAGAATTTGCCTAAGAAAAAAGGGCTCCCATCTGCATTTACGAGACTCCAACTCAAGACTTTGCTTAATTAAGTGAATATTGGTTACCACTTACCACACATGGGTTTTTAAGACAACTTTTTGGCACAAGATACCAGCAAAATTTAAAAGATATATATTTCCTCTATTTATAAAATCATCTCTCACATTTCTTTTTTTTTTTTTTTTACTGGGTGTGAATTATTTAGGCAGAGAAGCTAAAAAAGAACCCTAGGGTTAAGTTGGTGGAGAAAGATAGAGGAGCCAAGTTGATGACAACATATACTCCTGAATTCCTTAAACTTCCCCAAGTTGTATGGAATCAACAAGGAGGTGATCAGAAAACCGCTGGAGAAGGGATTGTGATAGGGTTTGTTGACTCCGGCATCAACCCTTTGCATCCAAGCTTTGCTTATGATTTTACAAACCCTAGCACTTCTTGTCCCCGGAATTCCACCCGGTTTTCCGGTGACTGTGAAACCGGCCCTGGTTTTCCGGCCACTTCTTGTAATGGGAAGATTGTTTCTGCAAGGTTCTTTGCTGCTGGAGCTCAAGCTGTGGCCACTCTTAATACATCTCTTGATTTTCTCTCTCCCTTTGATGCAGTTGGTCATGGAAGGTAAATTTTTTGTGAAACAAGTTTTTCTTTTCTTTTTCAAGTCAACATGCAAAGATTAGCAGATTCATAAAATTTTAAGTTGCATACTTGCATGGAGATCTAAATAAAAGCAAAATTAGGTGCAATTGTTTTTTCTCCCTCTCCTTTCTTAAAAGTAACTTTTACCTTAACAATACATATATATGTTCTTTGATTTTGAATTCGAAAAAATTAATCATGGTTCTTTAAACAAAACAGAAGTTTTCCTTTGTAGCTATTATGATCCCAATTCATAATTATTATTTTTTGACTGGAGATATAAAACAGTAAAATGTGTACGTAGTACACTTTAAATAGTAATTCTAATGCTTTCTAATTTGCTAATAAAATATGGTTATATATAAATAACTACAAACTGGATAAAAAGATGCCTCCACGAATTTTTTATATTAATTAGTTAATTTTCTATTAAGCAATGAACTTTATTTTGGTGTTTTATGTCTGATATTTAGGTTTCCGCCTAATTAATCCACATCATGCTATTATAAAATTTTTGGGAGAAACATATTCCTTATGACTTGGGCCAAGAGACGTTGTTAATCAATGACTTTATTCGTGTATTATGAGTATTTTTGCTCACTATGTGTTAAGCATGGATTTCGGGCCGGGCCGCCAGGAAGCCCGACCCGGCCTGGATAGTTTTTTTAAAAAAACCGGGCCGGGCTTGGGCTTTTTAAAAAAAAGCCCAAACCTAGTTGGGCTTTTTCCGGGGGGGTCGGCCCGGCCCGGCCCGGTCGAAAAATTAATTTTTTTTAACTACTTTGTGTGTGTATTTTTTTTAAAAAAATTTAAAACACCGGACCGGCCCGATTTTCCGAGTCCGGGCCGGGGATGGGGATCGAACCCGGCCCGAAATCCATGCTTACTATGTGTAACTGTGTATCAAACTATATTATCAAAAAAAAAACTGTGTATCAAACTATTGATTAGTGCAGTCATGTGGCATCAACGGCTGCTGGAAATTTTGGGGTTCCAGTGGTGGTAAATGGTTTCTTCTACGGCAGAGCCAGTGGGATGGCGCCACGTGCTTCGTAAGTGATGGCAAATATGATCTTTCTTGTAGATTTGTAGCTTAAAAGTTCGCTATAATTTATCTAATAGAGTTGTATATATTTTTCTTTTTAGTTGCATGCACCAATCAATTTAGTTTTATTTATTTATTTAGTCATTAGTTCATAATAATAAAAATATGTTAATTATAACTTTACTTAAACTTTTATGTTCCTCTTGTTTTTAGTTTCTTAAAAATCTTTAGAAAACTACTTTAATATTTTCCCCTTTTAGCAGTTTAAGAAACAACTTCTCGGTTAATCTTCAAGTAGAGATAATATTGCATTCCACTAAGATGTAATAATTCCATTATATGTGTTGCTTTGTTGTTGGCTCATAAATACATTTGACCCAGAATTGCAGTTTACAAGGCTATATATCCAACGGTTGGTACTCTAGCAGATGTCCTTGCTGCGATTGATCAGGTAAGCTTTTATATATCCATCGAGGGAAAGTGATCACTATGCAATACATAAGAGATAGCGTGATTGCTATTTAAATTCTGACAGATGAAATGCATTTCTTTTTCTTTATTTTCCATATAATTTATATGATAGATGAAATCCAAACTGATAACATCCTCATTTTACGTTCTCACATTACATGATCTTTTTTTCTTTTTTTTTCCTTTATGTGGTAGAAAAGCCCTTGAGATGCACCATATTGTCTGCCTGAACTTGAGGTTGAGACCTGGAAAATAGGATATAACCATTAATAATCAATTGATCCGGCTAACCAAATTTCTAGTACTCGGAGTCTCGGACCATGTCTCTTCATCCACTGTAATTAATACATTAAATATTTAGAAGAAACAAAACCTCAAGGGAAACAGTAGATTTTCCAAAACACACCTACTTTTTTTATATCGGTCCCAGACTGCGTAAAAAATAACGCATTTCATTTGAGACCGCGCTTATTTGGCGATCCCTTTTCCACATAAGAATTTTCCAGGGGAGAAAGGGTAAATTCAAACAGTGCGGATCTCCTGTACCATATGGTGTGACATCTCATGTGCCCACTCTCTCATCGTTTGCCACGTAATCAAAGCAATTTAAATTTGTGATATATCTCCTATTCACGTAGGGTAGGTGTCAAGTGGAGAAAGCAGTAGCACATGTGATGGCACACAATAGGGTACAAATGATCTCGTTTGAAATTCAAAGGCCAGCTCGAAAAAGTGAGGAAATTAACCGCATAAAGTCAATTCACAAATTGGACCCACATGTGGATTCCATAACTACCTTTCTTTACCCTTCTTTTTTTTGTTTTGTTACCGGTAAGAAATCCCTGTAGGCTAGTCTACTTCAAGCCTGAACCACGGGTTACGATCAGGGATACCGGGAACAAATCGAGCAGAAGTGAGTCCAAGTTGTTGCATGCCGACACATTTTCTTCCACGTAGGAAATATTTGCCACCTGGCTAGAACCCGGGTGGTTGAGACACCTAACGAGTCAGCATATAGAGCTGAGTAGTAGCATAGCAAGTGTAATATGGGAAGAGTTAGTTAAATCCAAGAATACATGGGGTTCTTTTTCACTTTCAGGCAGTAAAGGATGGGGTAGACATCCTAACCCTATCAGTAGAGCCAGATGAGCCACCAGAAGGCCCAACAGTTTTCCTGGATGTGTTTGAAATATTCACATTACTAGCAAGAAGGGCTGGGATTTTTGTGGTACAAGCAGCTGGCAACAAAGGCCCAGCCTCCACCACTGTGGTATCCTTGGGCCCTTGGGCTGTTGGCGTAGGCGCTATCACCACCGACCGGACTTACCCTGCCACTCTCTTTCTCGGAGATGGTCACGAGGTCGCAGGCGTCGGATTATCAGGCAAGTCCTTTTTGTGTCCTCCGTAATCATAAAACTTGCACCTCTATTGGAAAGTCTTTTTACCTGTCCTGAACTTCCCAAACCCTACATATAACAAAATAACACTGACTTGTTACTATTGTGGTAGTACAAACATAAATGCGACTACAGAAAAGAGGGAAAGAAAAGGGAATTTGTACCATGTAACCCTGAGTTTTTTTTCTTTTCTTTTTAATATTCTAAATGATAACCTCCACTTTTGGAAAATAGTTATGATAAATCTGAATTTTGTTTCTTAATAGCCACGGTAACCTCCAAAGGTTACCGGCTAAAAAACAAAAATGTACAAGGTTATCATCGAGAATTGATCAGGGACAATTTTCCAGAAAAAAATTTTTGTTTTTGAGAAATTGATTAGCATGACTTTTCTCATATACAGGGCCGACCTTTGGAAATGGGATACTGAAATATAAGCTGGTGTTGGCTAAAGATGCTGTTAAGATTAATGGTTCATTCCCAAGAACTCCACCTTACACAGAGGAATGCCAGTATAGTGAAGCTCTTGATCCCATTATAGTTGCAGGCAGCATTGTTATTTGCAACTTTTCAGAAGGATTTTACAACCAAACTTCCACTATTTCTGCCATCATCCAAACTGCAAACACCTTGGGATTCATGGGCTTTGTCTTTGTGGCGAATCCTGCTTATGGCGATTTCATAGCAGAGCCAATTCCTTTCCCAATACCAGGGATTATGATCCCAAGAACTGCAGATGCAAAGGTACAATCTTAGATACAAGGATATGATCTGTACTACTCGCAATTTTATAATTCTATTCTGAACTTTTGAAAATGATACATAAATACTGTACTATTCAGAATTTTACAATTTATTGGTCCGTTTTCGGCTCCACAAACAAAAATGTGACTCCTACATAGAACCGGAAACTGCTTAGTAGCCATCAGAAATCCTACCAATAAATAAATCCGAATAGTACAAAATTTTATTGCCATTTCCGAGAAGTTCAGTTCACGAACAGTTCAAAACATTGTCATTATATCAACGCCAAAGAGAGGAGCATTCTCATTAAGGAAAAAGATGTTTTTATTCACAGATCATATCTCAATACTATGACGAACAAACTCAGAAAAGTGAGGAAGGGTGTGTAATAAGATATGGTGGAAGAGCTTCCATAGGCGATGGAAGAGTAGCTTCTTTTGAGGGACAAGCAGTTGCCGTAAGCAGATTTTCATCCAGGGGCCCAGATATCGTTGATAGCCACAGAAATCTCGCTGATATTCTCAAGCCGGATTTTGTGGCTCCAGGGCAGCAAATATGGGCAGCTTGGAGCCCTCTCAGTGCCTCAGAGCCCATATTGGAAGGTCAGTTCAAACAAGTGATTCTCGTCATCCCAACAAACAAACAAATAAATAAGAGATGTAGGCATAGTTCTAGGGAGGTCAAGATGTACGCATCTTACCCTGCCCAACAAGAAAGTTGTTTCGGATAGATCCACAAAGTAGGGGGAAAAAAGAATTTTAAAATAATTTCTTGTGATTAAAATTTAGAAAGAAAAACGAATGAGATCAAATCTATTTGAATAGTAAATAAGTAAAAGAATATAAGTAATATAATCAATAGACCTAGATTTGAGAAATGAGTCTACGAATAAACAGTCCTAGGCTGAAGGAGTGAATATAATTGAAGAGGAAATTTATGCAGCAATATTGAAAGAATTGATATCATAACTCTTGGACTACACAAATCAAGTCAAAATAAAGGAGCCAAAGGCTAAATTTAGTACCAAAATCCATTGGTCCAAGTGGTAAGGAGGTCGGTTCCCCTTAAGCGAGTTCTCAAGTTTAAGTCTTGTGAATAGGAGGAAATGGTGTCATGAGCACTCTCCTCCGAAAGGGTCCGACAGTGGCGTGGGTCTGGATTAGTCATAATAACTGGATACCAGATGTGAAATAAACCAAAAAAGGCTGAATTTGGTAACCTATTTATGGTCTCCATTTTTCAAATGCCACAGGGTCCTATCAAACATGTTAATTTATATTTCTTGCGTAAGATTGTAACTCAAAAATGTCAAAATGAGTTTTTTTTTTTTTTGCCCCCCAATGACAGGGAGCAATTTTGCTATGATGTCGGGTACGAGTATGGCAGTACCCCATATAGCAGGAATAGCTGCACTGATCAAGCAACAAAATCCTTTATGGACGCCGTCAATGATTGCATCAGCAATCTCTACAACTGCCACTAAATACGACAAATCTGGAGAAACTATACTTGCTGAAGGATATGAAGTTGGTAGCTTATACCCTTCCACCCCTTTTGACGTTGGTGCTGGCCTCGTGAACCCAGCTAAAGCATTAGAGCCTGGTTTGGTGTTTATACCAGGTAAGTTATCTAAACATGGAAACTCCTAGGTGGAGATGATATCATTTTTAACCAACTATGAATAACTCAACACCGTTTAAGCTTTAGAAACTTTACCTACATAACTTTCTTTGGAATCGAATAAAAGGGGTTTATAAATTAAACTTGGATTTGAGCAGGTCAAAGATTTAATCTAAGATCCTGCAAATTTGGTAGGGTTGGACAAAATTTATAGGCCAGTAATTTAGTTAATCACAACAAGCCTGTTATTCTTCTACATCTTCCTTTTGGTGTGAAACTACAACTTTTCCCTCTATTAAACGAATGATTATGAAAGTAAAGTGACTTGAGAATGAGCTTGGAAGGGAAATTAGTGTGTACATAAAAAATTATTCATCATTGTTTGTCGTTTTACTTTTATAATTATACATTTCATCAAGGAAGTTTTTGTTACTAGTATGACCAAGTTTTTCAAACTGCACGGAAATAAATGTCAAGTTTAACCATGGATATTTTTCTGGATAAAAAGATAATAAATGAAAATGTCAAGGTTACCAAAGACAATTTCCCCTCTTATTATTTGCAATGTAACCATGGCCCCAAGGGATCGGCTCAGACCCTAGCAAAATTGAACTCAAACCAAGAGGTTGGGGTACATGCATTTGAAATCCCAACCTCTAGGTAAGAGGTGGGAAGATGTAACCCCTGAATTCCCACTTGAATCTTGGTCACAACTTCAACTAAGTAGAGAGATGTTTACTTGTAACCAGGTGAAGGAGAATATGTGGCTTTCTTGTGCTCTTTGCCGAATGTCACTCAGAAAACAGTTGAAGCGGCAACAGGAGGGTCATGCAACTATACGCTTAGCCATCCAGCTGATTTGAACCTGCCATCAGTCACAATAACGTCTCTCATTGGTTCCCAAGTAGTTCAGCGGAGAGTGATCAATGTGGGACACAAGCAAGAGACTTACCTGTGTGCCGTGCTTCCACCAATAGGAGTGACAGTTGACGTGTCCCCAACTTGGTTCACCATAAATACGAAAGGGACCCAAGATTTGGAAATAAAGCTGAATGTGACTCGAGCTACGAAGGACTTCAGCTTTGGTGAGATCGTTCTAGTTGGAAGCTTGGATCACATTGTGAAAGTGCCCTTGTCAATTTTGCCTGTTTCAATTTCCTAAATGATTATTTTAATTGCAACTGTACTTTCAAATTGAACAACAACAAGAAACAAAAGCCATTTGCAAAGAGTAGCCGACCATATTTTTAGAATTGTATGGGAGTTTTCTCGACTAGGCCCTGTAATAGGGCAGGACCAAGGGACCCTCCTTACCTGAAAAAAGACAAAATTAAATAAATAAATAAAAATAACATAATGATATGCACATAATATGGATTAGTCTCAAATCTCCATTTGGGCGCTACTGTTTTCTTAAGAATCCACAAGACATTGCGACTTCTGGATTCACAGCCAACTGAAGCTTCAAATTCTCCACTGCAGAGGTGCAAAGCTTTTTTAAAGCACTATATCTGAGACATGATAATCATTAAAGTTAGAAGCACCAAAAAAACAAGATTATCAATGGAAGTGTAGAATGGATGGAAGCTCAGCTGGTGGTTCCCCCGTATTGCGGGCTCGTACTCGGATAGATGGATTCCTTAAACCCGTCTCGTAAGGCTCAAATTATCACCATCATAAGCAGAAAAAGAAAAAGGAGAAAAACCTAGCCAAGTCCCACTTCAAGCAAAATATTGGGAAGATCAAAATGTACAGAGTCTTAATCCCCTCCCTCCCACCCAACACCCCCACAAGGAGTCTAATAGAGTATGTTTCTGATAAACCCACACATTGCGAGAAAATAAGAGACATCAGTTGCATTAAAATGAATTTGTATTAGTGCAGTGTACAAGGAAAAATACAACTCCATACAGTTAGCCGCCTTGGGATTGGGAAAATGCAACCCATATGTGTAGTTGCCCTTCAATGGGCAGGCAAAATATAAACATATCGATTACAACCTCGATTGAAACAATGGTAGATAATACAACAAGACTAATGCACAACAAATGATATATAATTGCTACTTTAACAGACTAAACTACTCCAACAAACACATACACTCTTTACACCGTGGATGCCTGTAGATACTCCTAGCTGTTGGCCTTCGGTGGATTTGTTTCGTTTGCCTCACTGCCTTCCTCACTCTCTGCTCAAATATTTTCCATTCAATAGTAGAATTCTTCAAGAATATGTCCGCAAGTCTACGCTTGTTGGGGCGTATAGTTGGCATTTTTCCTCCCCCATAATACATTCGATAACCAGAGACTAGAGCTGACAGCTGGCTCCCAGAGTCTGTCATGGAAAAGGCTGTGGATGCCGTACAGCCTATAAAGTCCAGTGCTGCCAACTAAGAGAGACAAAATGGGGAGACAAAATAAGATTGTCAAGTCTCGCACGTCCATTCCATTTCATTTTATTTATGTATTTATTTATTGGGGGCAGGGAGGAGGATAATAAGGGGCCCCCAGGCCCAACAACTTTGGTAGTGGATAATTAGGTAAAGGCCGAGAAATAAAGATGGGAAATAATGAAATCGATGGAAAAAGAAGACTGCCTAAATAATTACCTGAGATGAAAAGTTCTTGAATGGTTCAAGTTCAGATGGTGAAAGCAAAATCTCTTTAGTGACCAAATGAGGATACAAGCTGGTCAAGGAAGCAAGCCTTGATGGGCCTCCATATATTTGAGCACCCGCCAGATAAATGTAAGTCATACGGTTAAAACCCAGAGCCGCAAGCATAAGCACTGTTTCTTCAGGTGTTAATGGACAAAGACCTTCTGACCTCAGTTCAGCAGGTGAAGGCAACCTACAGAGTTAAACAATATCATCAAAAGTGCTAAACACAATCACAAAATCTCTGTAAAAGATATAAAGAATTTTTTCTGATGTTAAAAGAAGAATAGAGGATACAGTGGTGATTATTAAAACAGAGGTGAGATCTAGATTACGTGGAGTCTGTAAAAAGCGGAAAATCTTGGATTATGTAGAGAAATGATGTATATTGTTCTTTTTAGGAAGGGAGAGTAAAGTTAGGAACCCTTCCTAGGCAAGAAGGTGGCCTAGTTTGTTCCCATTATCCCTCTTGGTTAGGTTGTGCGTTTGAAAAGTCTAATGGAAATTTTTCTCAGATTTCCAGAAAAAGAAATAAAATAAAATAAAATCACAAGATCTCTATATAGCCTTATCCGTTGTTCCTGTCCGTCTATACCAGTGAGTGCTTCATTCATGTTTCCTTTCTTTTTCCCCCATTACCGCACCCCAACCGGTTGCTACGCTATCAGGATTATAACTATCATAAAATCACTCAGCTCAATGGCAAGATCCATTTCCAACCTAGATCCCCCGTTGGACGAAATTTCTTCACGGTGATTTTCAAATTCCAAGAAAATACATTTGCCAAGAAAATACATTTGCCAAAGGACCTAGGCAATCCAAGCCCCCTAAACCTCAACTCCTAACTGATTAACCACGAATTTAGACAAACAATAATTGACTTGTTTTGAGTTCCTATTTACAACTTGCTAGAAATAAGCAAAGACAATAACAATACACACCTCTGAGTCTTCTTGAGAAGTGTCAATGCAGGGAAATGAATCTGGCGATATGCTTCCAGCTCTCTCTGCTCTTCTTCACCCCCGCCAAACTCACAAAGTGAGTGAGCCACCATGTCAATTTCGAATCTCAAGTGCAAAGCTAGGTATCTTGGGACTTTCACTGCATGGCCTATTTTTCCCTTCTCATTCGTCTTTGCATATGGACCCAAAAGATAATAATCCAATGGTCCAGGATGCGATGAATTTTGCCTCATTCTTTGAAGAATCAATGCACCAGCTTCTTGAATCTTTGGGACAAATTGCAGTGCATGAAAATTACATCTGCATCGGAGTGTCTGAATGAAGTCCTCGAATCAGGAACATAATAATTGAAGAAAATAGATATATACAGAAAGAAATCAAGAATAATAGACATAGACCATTAGTATAGTACATCATAATCTAGGAATATTTACCTGTAGCTGAAATGGAATTGGATCAAACGCCAAGCGGTTTCCAAATCCAAGAAAATGGACAACTCTGTTTTTTAGCAAAATCGGAAGGATATTTTTGCGGTAAAAGCTTGGCTTGGCCTCTTTCATGATGTCTTCATCGGTCACCTGGCACAGAGCTCTGAGACTGAGAGGCAAGAAACACATGAAGATGATAGTTTATAACTATAAATGGTGCTTAATTGTTTTAGCTGGGAAACTAACCACACTATCAATTGCCTCCAAATCAAGTGACTGTAGTTCTTCAGGGAGTTCCTTGACTATCCGGATATCAGGCTTTAAGTAGTTTATAAAATGCTCCTCCTGATAGATATCGCCGAATTGACTAAGAATATGGAATGTGACAGTCACTCTTCCATTCAAAACACTTATATGTAATAAAAACAAGCATGTTGTCACTATATTATTGCACATAATTATTGGTGGATAATGATAGACAACAAGTGTAACAAACTATACTCATTTTTTATAAAAAGAGGAGTTCAACGCACGCATTGCATATCGAAGACGGATTCATAGGAAGTCAACATAGTGTCT
>ONZE01022721.1:0-10319 GCA_900322265.1 Macarthuria australis
GTTGCTCGCGTTGCTCCTTATCCCATGAGATCGTAAAACTTAAAAAGAACAATTCATATCTATGGTAATTATTAATGAGTATACTTGAAGAAAATGTAATAATAAAATTCTAGTTTAATACTTAAGAGGGCCTTTGTTGTTTAATTATCTCTATTTAAAACTGATTTTTATTATTGAATATACTAAGGTAATTTATGCATCCGCCATTATTTTAGAGTAAGTTTGATCAATGAAATTACAGAATAATCAACTGATAGATTAGCTCAAATTCGATGAATATGGAAGAGAAATGAAGCAGCCAAGTACAAGCAAAGCAACGAATTGTTCAAGGATCTAATTTGATGGAATTTCATTGAATTTAGATCATTCTTGCAAAAATTATTGAAAACATAACAAAATATATACATTTTGTAAATACATGATTGTCTTCTCCGAGTATTTCCCAAACTCAAAATCATTTTGTACAAAAAAATTGTGGTGCAAAATTTTAATTTGATACGTCACCTATGCAAACGAACCATCTCTGCATTCCAGCGGATGCATTAGCCAATATATTGTTTGCGACTGCTAAAAGTTAAGTCTCCCACGTACCCCTTTTTCCTTGTAATTTTGCTTATTATAGAAAGCAGTTAGTCTTCACTTGAGGAAACACTTAGACGGCTTCTATAACTATCATGGGAAGGTGGACCACTCAATAATTCCTGCAAATCAAAAAATTCTTGCTAAGAAAGAACGCTACAAGGCTAAAGATTAGAGCAATTTACGATGTAAAATTCACAAAACAATGTAAACCTCCCCACTTCCTCTTTTTTAATGGTATATTGATGTTAAAATTAAAACCAAAAAAAAAAAAAAAAAAAAAAGAACATTGGAGCAAACTTTGATCAGCACTAATGGGAAAAGGGGCGTTTTTTTTTTAAGGAGTCTTTGAGAAATAGTCTTGCTGGAGTTCGCACTTCCTAGCTAGCTCAGCTGGTAAGACCAGAATTCCATGGTCTTCCAATGGGGACACGTCTACATGCATTAATGAGAAAGCACGCTCGCCCATAACATTGAGGCTATGGGTTCAAAGCTCACAGAACTATTGGGATTCCCCTTCACACATGGTAGTAGGCCTCAAACCCTAGGTTTTCCCTGCAATAGGGCAAGCCAGGAGGACTTTTTACTCGTTAAAAAAAACTCTCCCGATAGGCTTGGATTAAATAGGCTTACCTTAAGTTTCACAAAAGATTTTGTATTTGTCATCTCATATTTCGGCAACTTTCTTAAAATGAACGACAAAGAATGACTTTTGGCCTCGGGCGATTTTCTTGATTCATTCATGAGTTAAGCAAGATTTAGAGCTTATTAAAAGAACAACAACTATGAATTTCTTAAAATATGCACTTACACTCAAAGAAACTTGGCTCTGAGATTTAGGGCCATAACCATCATATCCACCGCCACCAAACACCTTAGCGTCCATGCTGTCCTCTGCAAGAGTTCTTAATCTACACAGCTCAGGCAACACAACTGTCCCAAGGTCTGGCCTATCTCTCCGTCTCATCTCGGCACATTGAAGCGATAACTTAGCGAAGCTCAAGGCCTCTTCGACTGGCCAATCGGGCACATTTTTGTCCAACATATCCTCAAAAGTTCTCTTCTTAATGGATCTCTCAACCTGGTGAGATAAACCCATGGGTGGCAAAGCAGTTATAAGCTGCAAAAGCATTATTCCAAGGGAGTATACGTCGGATTTTACTCCCAGCATACCGGTTTTCTGATATTCAGGGTCGATATAGCAGAAAGTACCCGCTGCTGAGGTCATCCGACATTGTGTGACATCATCTGCGACGGATGTCGGAACTAGCCTAGCTAAACCCACATCACTAATCTTGCTGACTAAGTTGCGGTCGAGAAGGATATTGGCGGGTTTCAAGTCACGATGAACCAAGGGCTCAGGCTTGGTCTGGTGAAGGAACAAGAGACCGGTGGCTATTTCTGCTGCAATCCGGAACCTGTGCTGCCAAGAGAGTGGGGGGGTCCCACCTCGGCAAAAGAGTCGGTCCTCTAGGCTTCCGTTGTGCATGTACTCATAAACTAGACAACCGTACTCTGGGCAAGCTCCCAACAGAAGAACCATGTTAGGATGCCGAATGCAACTGAGGACTTCAACCTATGAAAAATCATCATAACCAAATGAAGCAAATTGATACCATGTAACACCTTTTTTTCAAAATTTTTTGGGTAGGCTAGAAGCCGGAGGTGAGACCAGAGGAAGGGAAGTGGGCAAGCTGAACGACTCATAAAATGAGTCTAGGCTCTCCTATATTCCCTCATAACCAGGAAACTTGTGGTGCCCTGTATTTAATCAAGAGTACTGCCCACAACCATTGAGCCAAGAAGCTTTTGGTTTACCATAAGCACTTCTTGGTATCAAAAAGAGAGCAAAAAAGTAAGGGAAGGGCGCTAAACACTGAAAGTAGTAACATGAAGTTCTGACTTGACTAAAACTTGCATAGAAAGACCATTCAAGATGAGGCAAACAACAACAAGGACAGTCTCTAACAGGCATGGGAAAAACGCAATCAAAGGCAACTAAGGAAGACAGGCTACAAATTAGAACTAGAGCAAGACTAGGTTATTATCCATCTATAATTGAAAAGATCACAAAAAGTATCAAATTAAACAATAATTAACCAAATAAACTGGCAGAGAAGATGAGCAGTCATCAACTGAAGTTACTAAAACACTAGTCAAGTAGAATCGCAAAATGCACTTCGTTTTGGTTTTCTATGTAAGGTACATACATACCAGAAAACTTGCTGGTCATTTCTAGTCATGTTCTGTAGTAATTATCTAGAGGGCCAGGTTATGTTAACATCCTTCAGAAAAGGGGAGCAATATCCCTTAATTCAGCTCACAGCCAAAATATTGATGAAAGTGACGTAATTAAATCTTTTTTCCTTGTAGCTATATTTTAGAAGTTGATCTTTCCTAATTGAAAGGACTCGAACCCAGTCTTCACCAACTAGGAGATATCGTCCCGTCAGCTATTTACGCACATAGATATGTCAGATATCGTCCATGGACATCCTACACTATTTACGCACATAGATATGTGGTGCTTATTTCATGTAACGGTAACAATAAAGCATAGTAAATCAATGTCTCGTTTTTCTTCACTTGATTCCTTTCGAAGATCAGAACTTTCTACATTGGTTTTCAAAAATTTTATCTTCGTCACCAACAAAAACTTTTTGCTACAATGGATAACATCAATGGCATACATGTTTGATGCAAACTATGATGGAATTGCTTTTTTCTCTTTTCTTCTTTTTCCCCCCTTTTTCTGGGTTGGGGATGTTTGGGGGGGGGGGGGGCGAAAGAAGGCTTGGTTAAGTTGCAAACCTCTTGTTGGAACTGTGACCTTCCTTGAGCAGCATCAGGACGGAGAACTTTAACGGCTACTAAAGTGTGATCGAGGTAACATCTAAACACGGGTCCATAACCCCCTTCTCCTATCTTCCTTTCTTGTGCAAAATGATCAGTAGCAATTTCTATCTCCTCGATTGTGTACTTCCGATATCTTACGTCTTTATGTGTTAAAACATCTAGAGCCTTCCTCTTCTCCTCCTCTTCCTTGAGTGCTTTCCTCTCTAAGCTAATCCTCTTCTGTGCCTCGAGTTCAGCAATCCTCTTATGGGCTTCGGCTGCCTCCATGGCTGCCTTAGCTTTAGCCTTCTCCCTTTCAACAATTGCTCTCGTTTCCTCCTCTGAAAGCCGGACATCTCCCGATCTTTGCTCCTCTTCCATCTTCCACCTTTGGAGTTCTAGGGCCTTACGGTGAAGAATATACATTCAGAAATTGCTCTCAGATCCAAGTAAGAGAACGAGGGCGAGCGCTTTGACTAATTGTTTTCCAAAAAAGAGTAACATAATACCTTTTGCTTTGCCGTAAGCGCTTCCTTGCAAGCATTACTATACATATCCATTGTTTGCTTTAACTCAAGCTTTAGCCTCCTCATTTCAGCTTCCATATCATCCTACAATTTGAGAATAATCATAATCTAATCTTGAGTTTCTTTTAACAATTTTTCTGTCAGCAGCCCAGCTTACTATTATGATTACCATAATGCATTCACAGAGCAGAGCCTAATGTTAGGCATATTCACGCTTTTATTGCGTGCGTTCATCAGGGAGAGCTATCACGAGCATAGGACAAGCATATGGAAGTTATGTATATGTATATAGTGAAGCCTAAAAGGGCAGGGAAGTGTGAGCTGGAAAAGGCATTTACATGGATCCCATGTGCTTAAAATTTCTGGTGAAGGATTTCATTTTATTCCTTCATTAATAAATTCTCAATTACTCCCATTAATGTTTTTTTACAATCCCTTCTCCATCTAAATCTATCCAAGTCACTGGTTCATGAAAGTAATAAAGGATTACTCTTGGCTGGCCCCTCCAACAGGAAGGCTAGGGAGCCATCATTACCCATCTAAATTAAAAAAAACAACTCTCACCATTGCTTCTGGTTGCATGGATGACCAATTTATGCTTAAGCCATCATCAGAGGAAACATCGGAGAAATCAGGAGGAGGGCTGGCAAGGATGTCCACAGAGTTTCGACGTGTTGAGTCATAACTGTAATCTGTGTTGTCAGAGGTCGTTGATAGCCTGTTCAAACTCCTCCTTGCTTCGGGAGCATCAGACGATGATGAAAACATATGATCGGCTCTTGGCCTTCCAGAGTTTACGAACGAGATGTCTGAGGACGCAAGCTCCCCATAAGATTTGACATGCGGATGTCTCCCCCTTCGAGGCAATGGCGATCTGTTGGCAATATCAAATAATTAGAGCTTTTCAAAGTAAACTTTTTACATTTCAAGTTCTTCAATTTGGTTAATCCATAAGAGTTCAATACATTATTTTTTTTCTTTTTCGGTGCTTCCCGTGTGGTATCCGGTATCTTGACTAATCTAGACCACACTAATTTTGGACCCTTTCCAGAGAGAGCCGCCCCTGACACACTATTGCTCCATCCACAAGACTCGAGCTCGGGACCTTGCTTAAGGGTAAACAAACTCCTTACAATAGGATCAATGGATATTGATATTTAACACATTAGTTCGATAATCATTTTCAACAACTACTTTTCAATCATGGTGGATACCTTGTTTCACTGCGTTTTGGCCAAAGAGAGGGGAAGTAAATGACCCATACCCTAGCTGGTGGGTTTGGGATCACTATCTTTGTATCATTTTCCAATCATTTGTTCGTGGGGACTCATTCCGCCATTCTAATTGTCTACCTTCTTCCTACAGCGTCAAATTTTCATTCATCTTCATCCAAATTCTAACAGCCTAATTTCCTTTTTGGGCTACACCAAATAATGAAATGAATTCAATGACTTTGTTTCTCATTTTTCTCTTTCTCTGTGTCTTCCTCATTTCCTTTCACGGAATATGATCAAACAGCCACATACCAGAACATAGGACTTCTAATATATGGACAAACATTGATATGAAATGTCAGAAAAGTAGCACTTACCTATTATTTCTACCAAGTGGTGACACATCTGTTGGGGTTTCTGACCCTAACCAACAACAAAATTAGGTCATGAGACTGAAAAATGTAACAATCAGTAAAAAAAATAATCAGTGGACATATCATTCTTGACGTGGAAAAATAACCTTTTTTACTTTGAAGAGGAGATGTCTGAGTAATTGTTGCGGGACTTAGAATCTGGTTACGGAATGGAGAAATGGCAGGCGCTTGACGAGTAGCCGACCGCAAAGAAGAGATTCTGCCTCCTCTCGAAATTACATAAACAGTGCAAAAGTCTGGTGCCGCTCTTGATACCATGGCAGGATTATCTACCTTGCCGAATCTATTTTAACAAGAGTGATTCTTTTTATCAGAACCTCTATTGCTGTAAGTACTTACGATTCCAATTAAAGGTGTCAACCGGGTCGGACAGATCCAGTTTGAGTCGGGTATCTTTGGGTTCAGGTGGTTTACGGGTCGAATAATTATGGATAATGAGTCGAGAAGTGCTCTACCCCAACCCTAACCCAGCGGGTCAAAGCCGGCTTTTTTATTTTAGTTTTCGATTTATATACTGATATTCTATGAGTTTGCTCGTTAGCACTCAACCATTACTGAAAGGTTTTGCAATTCATATTGAAAATAACTAAGGAAAAGACACAAACTGTAGAGAAGTAGGCGACAGAGAGACAGAGTCCAATGGTTGGTGATCTTTCAAACCATTATTGAAAGATCGGCTTGAAAGAAAGAGAGAGGAAGATGGACTTACAAATAGAAATTATAATGAAACAACAATGATTTTTTATTTTGACTTATTTTTTACTTAAATGGTAAGAGTACAAACCAAATGCTTGCAAATATTTTTTACCTTATCGGGTCAAGACGTATCGGGTTTGATCAAAAAAATTCCAGGCCATTTGTGTAATACCTTGCTAATATATTAACTTCTAAATAGCAATTACTGTGTATTATTTATAATTTTTATTGTTTATTGGGAAATTTGCTATTTAATTAGAAATTTTGGGGTAAGAATAATTGCGTAATTATTTAATTAGTTTTAAAAAATGGCAAGAAGTCGGTCAAAGAACCAATTTTAGGGGAAACTCTGGTGAAATTTTCGAAAAATCCCAGTAATTAGGTATGACTAAAATGGGATAAGCTAGGGGGTGTTACAATTTGGGTTTGGGTGAATTCGGGTTTGAAAATATGTTCACAACCCGAACACTCGGAAATCGTGTCAGTTTTTTACAGGTCCAATTCCAAATCTGCTAATGACTTCTTTTCACGAGTTAGTAACTAAAATATTCAGCACTTTTGTGTATTCAGTTTAAAGATACCATTATGCACCTGAGGAAGCCTTTGGAGGCAGCACCCATGATTAAGATATCGATAGCCGACTGAGCAACAAACTCAACTAGTGCCTTTGGTACATCTGTATCTTCAAGCATGATGTCGTGGCATTGTATCTATTGGTAGCATTTCACCAGAAAAGGAAAATTATAAGATGGGATAAACGGAAAAGCAATGAATTAGTCCTAATTAAATAATTATATCAAACACCAAAGGTTTTAAGCAATATCCTTTCACGAACTTGAAAAATCAAGGTTTAGAATCTTAATTCCATTCTAAGCTTTTTCTATCTGATTAACCTGGGTACAAAAAGAGAGTATGAGTACCTACATCTCTCAGCGTGCAAAAGCAGTGAAAGGGGAGGAACAAGTCCTTTGTTTGTTGATCCAATTGTTTGACTGCTGAAAATATTGAAAAAATATCTCAAGAGTCTGTTTAATCTTCTCATATAATAAAAACAGAAGCAACATCTCCTTGATCATGAGCCATATTATATGTCAGTTTTATTACATGAAAGTGGATTATGGAGTAAATCTGCCTAATGTAAA
The DNA here is from genome assembly GCA_900322265.1 of Macarthuria australis. NCBI lineage: Eukaryota > Viridiplantae > Streptophyta > Magnoliopsida > Caryophyllales > Macarthuriaceae > Macarthuria > Macarthuria australis. The sequence goes on from ONZE01022721.1 coordinate 7,428, forward strand.
ATGTAAAACTCTACGATGGCAACTTGACAAGTGATCCAAAATATATTCACATTTACAAACTACCAAAATCCCAAATTTTCATAATTGCTCCCAGGAAAGGAAAATAAAAGTAAGAATGGTGGTGGCCTAATGGTAAGCATTTCATGTCCATGTTGATAAGGGCAATTAAGGGGTAGAGTTCAATTTGTATCTTCTTGACATTAATTAAAGAGTAACTCTTCTATTTATGGAAGTGAATATGAAAGCAAGCATTTTCTCACATAAATGAGCCCTTACTGGTATCCTCCATCACCATTGAGATCCGTTCTCATATATATCATCGGGAAAGAACTAAGTGGGCCTCTATCCCAACGGTATGTGTTGTATGCATACAGTCCTTGTGCACTCTGAGTCCCAAATTTCAAATGATGGACGGCACAAGTTTCCCGTTTACGGGGAATTTGAGCAAAATACCTGTTTCGCAAGTAGTTGTGGGCCAATGGGCTCTTTTCCCTACCCCTTAACCAACCCCAGTTAGGAGTATATATATCCATGGGTCTAGACTAGGAAACAATCCCCTAACTTCCTACAACTTTGATGAAAACCGATCCAATGTAAGTCTATATATGCCTAATCATAGTTTAACTTTTAACATTTGAGAATAAGATATAATCTCTTAGAAGCTCTTTTGATCATCTTTTCTCGATTATATTGCAAGATACAAATACGCCATGGAATGATAAATACATGAATTAATACAACCCAAATACTCTGCAAAGAAACCAAACCATCAACCCAGTGCACAAGCTTCCTTTTTATGGATAGGGTGATTAGATGTAAGCAATCTTACATCTGGCAACTGTATATTACATTTTTCAATTAAATACACAAATATATGCCTTTTACACTACAAGATTTCATTTAATTTTGTCCATTGTTATATCAGTCCGGATCTCCTGTACCACTCTATGTGCCATCTCGTGTGTCGACCCTCTCCTTATTTGCCACATAAGCAAAGCAATTTAAATTTATGATACATCTCCAATTCACTCAGGGTAGGTGTCAAGATGAGAGGATAGTGGCACACGAGATTGCAGGTACGGGTGATCTCGTTTGTTGTTATATCTCAGATCAGAATAATACCTTAAAAACATGCATTTGGTGCCTCAATATCATACAGTTAGATTGAGAGAGAGAGAGAGAGAGAGAGTTACCATGAAGATTAAAAGAGGGAGAAGAGTGATGTTTAAGTTTAACATGGATAAGCACCAGAGTCTGGCCTTTTTGAAGGAGATTATCAATTGTCCATTTGAAAGCATGCTGGCTCCCTCTGTCCTTGTCTATGGCAACTGCTACCAATTGATTCCTCGTATCCCTTTTCTCAAAGTTGTCTCTTGAACGCCACATCTTTGAATCAACCAAATTCCCTCAACAAACCCTAATTACGAAAAAAACTATCGAATCCTGCCATAACTCTGCTGATTTTATTGTGTTTCTAAATTCATTTCGAAACCTAATTATACATATCATCCTGGTGTTTTCTTGATTAATTTTTTCAATGCCATGATCCTCCAGGTTCTAAAGAGAGGCTGAAAAACGCGCACCAACAAGGCAACAATGCTTTTTCTTTGCGCTCTATTTCCATCTTTTTTTTTCCTCCATCGCAAAATTCCAGCCAACCAGGTAAAACCCTTCTCTCTCCTTAAAATTAGCCTATTGTCTTTCCTTCCAACCGACATATCTCTCCCTCTCGTAAAAATCTTTCCCTCCCTACACTTATTTGATTATTTTCAGTTTTCACTTTTTCAACCCCAATTTTACTTGTAGCTTGATATCCAGTGTCGTCGATTTGAGGTTTCGTACTTGATTCTTGCCATGAGTGTAAGAGATACACTTGTGGACTCCATGAAAATGGGTGGTTTTGAACAGGGGTGAACGCAGGACGGTAACCGCTTGTAGACCGGAATTGCATGCAATCGGTTTTTCAAAATTTAGAACCGGAACCACATGCACTGGAAACTGCTTAATCGGTTACGGGTTCAACCGGTTTCCCGTATCGGTATCCAGTTGTTTTTTTAAAAAATCTCCCTATTATTAGGAATTCTGAAACATAAAGTCAAACAAAAACTTTAGTATTTGGTTATCTGTTTGTATAATTGTTATGTTGGGTAACTTCCTCTGAAATGCTTTGTGAATTGCAGTTCAGAGTGTAAACTTCGAGTACAAGATGTATTTAAAACTCGAAGAGATTGAGTTCTTCAAGACAGACAACCTAGATACTCCTGGGAATTCCTCCATCTGCTCTACATATTTACGTTACATTTTAGGTCATGAGGAAATATAAAAGAAAAAGACTTGCACAGAAGGTGTTTGTAAAATAGTCTCAAAATATATAATTCCAACCGGTACGGGTTTTCAAACCGGTTTTTAAACGTTAACTTGGAACGGAACCGGTTGGACCGGTTTTTCAAATCTCCTTTTCGGAACCGGTCCCGAGTCGGTACGGTTACCGCTTTGACCGGTACGGGTTTGACCGGATCTGTACGGTTTTCCGGTTTTCCGGTTTCTTTTGTGCAGCCCTAGTTTTGAGGTAAGTGCCATAGATGATAGAGGGATAAATTTTAATATAAAAAAATTCACTTGTGTCATCAAGAAGTACCAAGGAAGTACCAAAATTTGATACTTTATGAAGGCCATAAGTAATTTCTTGAGTATAATTCCCCGTGGAATAAACATATTCTTAAGGATTTCAATAAATGAACTTAATATTCGGTCTAATGAAAATTTCTTTTTTTTAATGGCAACATTGCCTAAATACAACAAGAAATCTTTTGTTTTGACGGATTGATTTTTATAACATTTGACTATTTGAAGTAATCTTGTTGATACTAACCATTATATAGATTTTTTTTG
>ONZE01022932.1:0-11864 GCA_900322265.1 Macarthuria australis
TTGAGCCCGAGCTTTTTCGAGCTTTAGATGAGACTCGAGCTCGGCTCAGTTGACTATCCGTGCCGAGCCCGGCTTGATCAAACCAAATTCAAGCCGAGCTTTGACCGAGCCGAGTCCAAGGGCTTGCCGAGTTCGAGGGCTTGCCGAGTTCGAGGGCTTGCCGAGCCAGCTTGGTTCAATTGCAGCCCTACCCGCGCCGTAGACCCTTTATGTTTTTCCTTTTGTTTCCAAAAAGAGAGAAGAAAGAAAAGGAGAATATTTCAATCTGCATCAATTTGGGTTTCGCGTAGGGCTTCATTTGTTGGTCAATTTCCCTTCTTCAAGAAATTTCGTCATCTGTGAGACCGATTTCTCATTCTTGTACGTTGTTCTCTCTAGCATTCTCGTTAATTGCTTGATTTGCTATTGTAATTACATTCAGCTAATACTGGATTTGCTCTTGCAAAATGCTAACACGTTAGGTTCATTTCCCAGAGCAAAACTGAATCAAGCCAATTTTCCTTCCTCAACCAGGCTGATCAAAGTTCGGATCTATACCTAGGTAAATATCATCTGTCTTAATTTGATTTTTCTCTGCCCAATTAGGGCTCGTGTTTGTCGTCTATGATACCTAATTGGTTGATTTTCAAATGAAATTTGGTGTATCTTTTCGATTATATTGTGGTACGATTTTTTTTTCTTGAACTCATTGTTATTTTGTCTTGGACAATGGTTGTCATATAGATTGGTACCTTGTTTAGTTTTAGCAATTTGGACTTTGGAGTTGCGTATCTCCTTGTTTACTTCACTGACGTTGGGAGACTAAAGAGGGTAAGAAGGAAGAGGAAAAAATAAATAAAAAAAAACTCAAATGAAGCGTAGAAAGTAGAAGACAAAGGAGAAGAAAAAAGAACAACAATGGCAGTTTCAAAGCAGACTGTAATGGCTATCAAGTCTTACCAAAATCAGGCTGAATTGCTGGTGAAGAACCATTTGCTGGCGGATCCTGTTATTCCTTACACTTCTATCATTTCTGGCATATTGGCTTGCAAAGTGGTAAGTTCAAGGATTAGAACCCTAATTTTCCTTTCATTGGATATTCATTTTGAGATTTATAAAATTCTAATGCAGCAGAACTTAGGCCTCGTTTGGCATCTAAAAATCCATGGATTTTAGCAAAGCATGAATACAAAATCCATGGATCTTAGGCCTCGTTTGGTTAAAATCCATGGATTTTAATAAGTCATGGTTTTTAAAACCCATGGCTTCTTAAAACCCATGGTTTTGAATTCCCCACCCCCCTATGGGATTTCAAACCCATGGAACATAATGGATTTGAGAGATGATGGTTTGTTCAAACCCATAGTTTTTAAAAGACCAAATTAGTAACCAAATGATGGATTTTATCTAAAACCCATGGATTTTAATGAAACCCATGGATTTGGGTTGTATACCAAACGAGGCCTTAATGGATTAGGGATCCCCACACCCCCATGATATTTCAAATCCATGGATTGTGGGATTCGTCCGTGTTACGCTTCTCTTAGTTATGCTAAATTTCGTTAGATGCTTGATTTTCCCCGTGTTTTCATTAATGCTTTCTTTTGCTTGCAGATCTATGATCTTACCCAGCTGTTGAGTGCCCTGTATTTCAAGAGTTATGCTGGCCTTAATAAAGTACAAAGGATTGAATGGAACAATCGGTAAGCCTCCGTTAAACCCTCCATTATTTCTCTTTTTAAAAAAAAATATGATTTAAGTTTTTTTTCATAGAGTCTTTCTAATTCTCTTAAGTGCTTGTGCAGTGGTATGTCAACAGTTCACGCCATTTTCATTGCAGCTATGTCTTTGTACTTTGTTTACTGGTCAGATTTATATGCTGATTATCAGCCAGCTGGCTTTGTTACATTCCGTAGCTCAACACTTTCAAATTTTACACTGGGGGTGAGTGTTTGCACCTACCCATTGTGTACTTTATCATTTCCCACCAAGCCTTGCTTTACAAACATCTAGCGCTGGGTGCTTGAAAGATTAATAATTGGAATTTGTATGAAATGCTACTGGTTATTTGTTCCATGCTGCAAAAGCATCCTATCTCTATTTAGCACTATTGTAGACAAGAAAGTAGCCTAGTGATTATGAGATGTTCTTTTGTTAATATTGACTATTCTTATTCATCTTTACATTGGTGAGGGAGAGAGATCTAGGTCTTAGGCAGTTACTTCCATGAGCGTTTATGACGTCGTGGTGGTGGTGATTATGTGTTTAATTTACCTCATCACCATCTAATTTAGTGTCAGTTGGAACACGTTTTCCAAGTGTTGTGTATTCTGATCAATTTTTCTTTTCTTTTTTATTTACATTGTGGGGAAGATTGGGGAAGGGTGTCCATCCTTTGATTATCTTTCCCAGTTTGTCTATCTGTCACTGCTCAATTGTTTATACTCTCTAGTGCGCGGAGAATGTGCAAACATTGAAATGTGGTCTTCACTAAAGTTAAGATAACATGTTCATGTTTCCACCATTATTTTCGGGAATATTTATTATTTGACCTTGATGAGATCATAGGTTTTCTTTTCAGAAGGAAATTGGATGTGGCAGTCCCATTTTGTTCACCGTTTTGAGATTTGTGTTGCATTCTGCTGTTTGGATTTGTCTTATCAATGAACATAAAATGTGTACTTCTTTGTAGTCAATACATGCTCTTTTTTTCATTTTTCTTTTTCTTTTTTGGGGGGTGAGGGACTGAAGGCAGTTTAGGAGGGAGGGGACAATTAAGTTTATTATTAGTGATGATGTTCATTCTAAGATGTGATGAACAAAATGATATAAAGCAATCTGACGTATAAACGTGGAAAAAGAACTTCAATCTAGCAATCACCGAGAGAGCCAAATCGAAGGTTCTCTAAACCTCACCGAGAAGTCTAGATAGGGGCGAATTCACTGAGAATTCAAGGGGGTGTTCAATCACGGATAGAGAACAAAGGAAACAATTGAATAAAATCAATTACTTTTATTAAGCTTGATAGTCGGCTTATATGAGTAAAAACGGAAGTTTGCAACAATGGACGCTTATATATAAGCCTAAAACCGACTCCTACTAATACTTAGAATAGGAAAGAAAATAAACTAACAAATACTCCTAATTCGACTCCAATTATGGCGGCTTTATAATTCAGCCTACAAACTAGACTCAAACTAGGAAATAAAACACACTTAACAAGTCTTAAAAACCTCCTAGGAATCCATGTGAAAACCGACCTTAGGGAGGAAAAGAGACTTGCCAACTAAGACACATAACACGCCTAAACAAGAAACAAACACACGCCTAAACCTCATGCTTCCTTGCCGCCCAAGTAACTTGCCCAAACGACCCTTGTAATCAGCTTACACTCAAGCTAAGTGACTTCTAGTCCATTCCAAGTGATCACATTGACATAATGATTCTCCCGGCTTAGGAAAACCCACGTGATCTTCAGACTTGAGTAAAATGAAACATGGAATCGGACTGTCTCAGTCATTCAAGACCTAGAAATGTCCATGTTGGATGGATAGTCCTGTTTAGATGAGTTCTCTATGTGTCAAAAGATTCCCACCCTCTGGAGAGGAAAATATATAAACTGGATGATTGAAGTTGCATTTTCTAGGACCCGTCGCTCTAAATTCCTGTTTAGCAAGTTATAAGTTGGTTGATTCCTGCTTTCCTATTACAATAGTTGAATGTGTTATCTATCGTGGTAACTTGGATATGAAATTTGACAGGTATCTGTGGGGTACTTTATTGCAGACCTTGGAATGATCCTGTGGCTTTATCCTTCTCTGGGCGGGATAGAGTATGTAAGTCTTTCTTTCTTTCTGTTCTCTTTCTGTCTGTGTGCATGTCTTTCTTTGGTAAATGGCAAATTTAGCTATTTGTGTACTGACTTATATTAGAATGAAAAACATTCATGCTTAGGATTTAGAGTTGGAAGTAGACATATCATGGAATTAAGGAATCTTATGTTTATGCTTGTAGGAAACATGAGAGTTCTTAACTTTTTATGTAGATAAAGAATTTGGTTATAAATTATTCTTGCAGAATGAGAGCCGTGACCACTAAGAATCAAGACAGCAGGGTTTACTTTTTAATTCTTAGTTTATGTTGGTTGGTGTTTTGGCGAGTGCAGACATTTGTAATCCAGAAGGTTAATGACTATCCATTCATTTGGAAGAAAAGGGGGTAATATTCTTAGGATGGATAGGCATGAGCAGCATAGTCGAATTTCATAAACCTTAAAAGCTTGTGGATCTTTTCTTCTATACATTTGTATAATGTATAAGATATCCTTTTGCTTTTGGGTCTTTTCTTCTGTATAATAGTATAATGTATATACAGCATCTGATGCGTTCCAACAAGATTCACACAGAACTAACTGACACAGAATTGGGTTGAACTCACATAGAATTCGGGGATAAAATTCACAGAGAATTTTAGAGAGAAAACTCAATTTTATTACTCACAAATCTGATTACATAAGAAGGCCTTAAGGCCTATTTATAGGCTAAAAATAGACTAACCATATGCTAACTAGGATCCGGAGAATTAATAACGAATCTAATTAAAATAGAAAATAACCGAAATTTCTAGTAATAGTAGAACTAGAAAACAAAACAAGGAGACAAAAACCTCTTGGGAACCCTAATAGGAATCCGGTCAAGGGAGGGGAAAATTCTCCAAGTCTTGAAAAACTTAAATACCCCTAAACCTATATTAGGGTGGATCCCAAGTGACCAAATTAAAGATGGATTGAACCGTAAGGCCTAAAAGTGACCCATTATATCCGGGAGCTTTAATTCGATCGACCCGTTGAATAGAATGGCTCCGGAAACCCTAGAATTCGCTTCAGTATCCTTTGCTTATTTACGAAATTGGCTGCTGTGAGAGAAGCAGGGGTATGTTTTGACGATAACGACAAGGAATTTCCAGTTTATAGATGCATAATGAGAATCTCATCTCTACTGGCTCTGAGAACTCGGGTTTTTCAAATCAGATGGTCAGCAAATAGCAAAGTAATTTACCTAAGTATCCTTATCTTTTCTTATTTCCCCTCTCTTTGAGATTAGGTTGAGGGAGAACAATACGGTTCGGGAAAAGATTTTCTCCCATTGAGAAAATGTTATGGATCAAGGAGTGTTATCTTTTTAAAAAATAGGTAAAAAACTTCATTGGGAAAACACCAAGGCAGTGTCACCCATGTACAGAAGAAGGGCTCTAAACAAAAAACCATCTAGCCCTCAGGCTAAAGAATCATGTGTGATCTTATCTTCATAGCCAATAACAGTCAAGTGCCTCTCACTAAGCACTTGGCTCCAACTATATGAAATTCTAAAAAAAATTAACGTTTAAATTCTTGATGAATCAAAGCCTGAAACTTGTTAGGTGAAGGACATCTTTCATACGCCAGGAATCATCTTCTATATTGATGCCGTATCGCCATGAGAAGAAAGAGAATCAATTATGGTTAAATGAGGGTGGGTGGTATTCGATTTTGGATGAGTTTAAGGCTCGGTTTGCTTTGTTTTGCTGGGCGCGTTTTTGGGCTTGTGGACGTGGTTTAGCTACTATGTTGAGGGAGTTTTGATTGAGTTTGAGTAGAAATCGAACTTAGAATGAATAGGGATGAGTTAAATTTGAGATGGGCTGTTTTAGCTTCGGTTAGAAGGGAATTCGAGTTGCAGTGGGTTCTGGGTTTGTTGTTTGATTTGTGCTTGGATTAGGATTTGGGGGTTAAGTCCTAAAGGATGGCATCTCACCATCCACTAGTTCTCCACAATAGAGCCGGACTAAACTCTAAAGNNAATTGAACATCACATTCAATCTAACAAGAGATTAACTCTCAAAATAATTCACTCTCAATCTCATTTCCAAATGGGGAGATTACAAGGGTATTTATAGGGAAATTGGCATTTATTACAATACTAACCAACTACCAACTACTTCCCAATAACCACTAACTACCATCTAACACCTACACTTCTAACAACTCTGCATTAACTTATGGGCGGCGGATTGCAGTTTGCAAAAACGTTAAAATTCAACAGCCCATATCTTTACCGTCCAAATTCAGTGTTTTCAATTCCATAAGAAAATACAAAAATGTAAGAATATGTTTTGACTTTGCAACAAATGGAATCGGAGTTAAATTAAAGCTCAAAATTGCGTTTGAAGTTGACGTGTCCAAACTGGCTGATTTGAACATTGAGTTCGGTTTTTTTTTTACTTGGCCTTTCTCGGATGCTCCGTCATCACATACGCCAGGGATCCATCTCTTCTTCATCCTCCGTTTCCATCCACCAAAACATCTTTGGTAAGCCTTCCCCTTCTTGATAGTAAGTGATGCCGGATCGCTAGTAAGTTTGCATGAAATAAATTGGGAGACTAGATAAAGTACTTTTTAGCAAAGTAAGCCTTCCCTTCTTGATAGTAAGTTTGCATGAAATAATAAATTGGGAGACTAGATAATGTACTTTTTCAAAGTAAGCCTCCCCCCGCTTGATAGAAGTTTAGGTTTCCACCCAGCAAACCTCTTTCAGAACCTTTTAATAACAGGGTACCAAACTGATTTGTACTCACAAGGAGCACCAAAAGAAAGTCCTAAATACAAAGAAGGAAGATAGTCAAGCCCTCAGCTGAAAAATTCGGGAGTCACCAACTGGAATCAACATACTCTTATCAAGATTGATCCTCAAACCTGCCATAACTTCGAAAATCAACAAGGCACATCGAAGGAGCCCAAAATTTTCTCATCGGGTTTGCAGAAAAATCAAGGTTTCGTTAGCAAAGAACAAATAGGAAACCACCAATTGGATCCAGGAGTGATGTAAGCTATTTGATTGAAATATCTGCCATTTGTTGTTGGAGGGAACCAAATATTCTTAGGTTTACTATTGCTCTTATTATTGGGTTGGATTCTAATTTTGAGTCCGTTAGAATGGAAGCCAAGGTGGCGAGCGGGGGTCGGGAATTGGGTGTTTGATGAGTTGTCAGAGAAGGCTGTCCAGCGCCTAGGTGCTAGAAAAAGTGCAGATAGTTTAATGAGCCATTGTGATTTAGTCCATTTTAATCCAAAGCCAAATAATAGTGAATCGTTTGGCTTCATTCGGAAATGGACAGCCTGTGTTGCTTGACACTCTGGACGGATATATAGAAATGGTTTTTGGGCAGTAAAAATGAAAACTAACTTGAAACATCTGATATATTTACGAATCCAGAGGTGATATTGCCAACAAACGGGGAAACTAAAAAATAAACATATCATAAACAAGCCTTAATTACAAGCAGTTACCGTGGGACTTAAAGGATAATATATAGATGTGAAGTAAGAAGCTCATAAGTCATATTGTAAAAGTAGCAGTTGAACTTAGATCTTAAAATGATGATGAAATGGATTTGTGTGGGTGTGGGTGTGGATGTGAAGAAGTCGAGTAAAGAATAATAGTGAACCTTGATGGCTAGTTTGGATCGGTGGATTTGGAGTTACAAAATTCAAATTTGGGCCAAATTTCTTGTGTGGATAACACATGGATTTGGTCCAAATCGAGCGGAAGTATTCATCGTCCACCATCAATTTTTATTCCTTGCAGCCCATATTTGCGGCCAATTCTTACCTCTATTATCCGGGCTTCCCAAGATCCAAATCCAAGTGCTATCCAAACATGATTTGGATTCCAAATGCAAAATTTTTAGATTTAGGATTTCAAGTCACGAAATTAAAATCAAATCGTTGAATCCAAACGCAGCCTCAAGGAATTTTGGATATGCATTAATGGTTTTGAAAACCTGGCTACTGACGAGTTATGCTAGCTATGCTGCCTAAAGAGACCAAATGTTTCCCGCCTTGTAGTCCAGTCAGAACCATAGGAAGTGCAGGGCAGCAGGAGGCTGATGATGCGGAGGATAGATCTAATTCTATTGTTTCATCTTGCAGAGCTAACCAATTTTTGGTAGATTACTCACATTTTACCATTTATTCAACTTGTTCTACCAAGTTCTCCAACACCAGTGAAAATACCTTCTCTTAATCTCCCTGATTGCTTTGAATTCCAATTCCTAATTTTGTTAACTGCTATAATTCAAGTGGCTTATACTAGTGCCACTTATCTTACGTATTCGTGGTCCAGTTTTCATTGAGCAGTGGAAAATATTTCATGATATGCTCATCATTGTGATTCTTGTTTGATATGTCCTCATTTTAAGAAGTATTGCTGCGGTAATTAAGAGGAGTTCAAGGTAAGCTGTGTGTAGTTAGGTGAGTAGGTTCCAACTTCAGGTTGCTTTTTGAATTTTGATATCAGTCTTGAAATATTTCAAGCCGCTTGCTATTCTCTTCATTGTACATCCAAGTGAATATGTCCGCGGGTAATTCTGTGTCCATGAAGATCCAGCTAATAACATCTAGACTAATTGACAGCAGTGGATGTTAAATTTGGAATTTGGGTGAGGATGGTTGGCACTTCAACATTGTGAATGAGATAATTTTCTGTAGGATGTTGTTAATGTTGGAATAGGAGGATAAAAAGAGTGGGAAGGTATAAGGATAACTACTGCCCCCAGAATGGGCTACTACGTAGCTTGGGGAGAGGCATCTATACAAATTCCTTGCCCAAGAAGACTCGCACTTCAGCGTTTCTTATTTAACACCATTTATTTTATTTTTTTCGTGTAGCAATTCTTCCATTTCTGTCCATTTCCGAATGGAGCCAAACAATTTACTATTCTTTGGCTTTGGATTAAAAATGGACTAAATCAAAATGGCTCATTAAACTATCTGCACTTGTGCACTTCTTATGTATTGTGAAGTTGCAGATAGTTCCAGCACTTCAAATCAAGGGTCTACGGAAACAGTCTTTACACAGGGGTAAGGCTGCGTACAATTGACCCCCCGGACCCTGCCCTCGAGGCGAGATTACACCGGGTTGTTGTTGTTGTAGTAGCAATTCTTCCATTGGTATAAGGCACCTAATACTATTTTCTTACCCCCCCCCCCCCCCAAAAAAAAAGAAGAAAAGAAAAAAAGAAAAAAAAAAAGAAAAAGAAGAAAAAAGAGAACATGAGGGAAATGTGTAGATAAGGCATGGCTACCGACACAAACTTGAAGAAGTGATAGTTTGTCACGTTATGTGCCATACTTTCTCTCACAGGGCAAACACATCTATCTTTCAGGTTATACATCATTCTTTGTCGGGAATTGCTGTTGCCTATGCCATGTTTTCTGGGGAAGGACAACTCTACACCTTCATGGTCCTCATTTCTGAGGTGACCACACCAGAAATTAATATGCGATGGTGAGTTCTTTACAATTTTACATTATTTTCCCAATTATTTTAGTTGCTCCTCACTACATCTTTTCTTTTCTTATAAAGGTTTCTTGATACGGCTGGACTTAAGAGATCCCATGCATATCTCATTAATGGGATTGTGATATTTTTCGCCTGGTTGGTGAGTGCATATCTTTGTTGTGTTTTTAGATCTCCTTGGCATGCTCCCTGTGAGGAGTTTAAGGAGAGGCGAATATTCTTGAAAAAGAGGCTTTTTACATCAAAATAACCTGCTTTTTGCTATAAACAATCAGAGCATGTGCCTGAAAACTGCACTGATGTAGGCAGTATAATATCAAGTGGCGGATAATACTTCAGAATATTATCTATTCGATCGCATGACATGCTAAAATCTTCTGTTCAATGCAGGTTGCAAGAATTCTGCTGTTTGTATACATGTTCTATCATGTTTACTTGCACTATGATCAGGTAACTCCTGATCTTTACTCTTTAGTTATGTTAATGACCTTGAAATTAATATCCTCACCTCTCCTTTTTTATTTTGTTGAAAGAGAAGCCGGTCCTTATATTTCATGCATCTGTATGTGTATATGCGCGTGTGTGTCTGTACACAGATGTATAAATGTGTCTTATGCACAATTGCACATATGTAGCGGCTGGAAGCCTGACGTTTTCTTTTAAAAAAAAGAAAAAAAAAACTTCTCTTTTTGTATTCAAGGTTCATCAATGCTCTTGAATACTTCTAAGTTCTAACTACTCCTTGCATCACAAAAATTTCTCATTTCTTGGATTAGACAAAAATCATTTAAAGGGCAGTATAATAACGAAGTGGGTGGAATCAAACTTGGGAAGTGAAGGAAAGAGAGAGGAGGGGGCGGGGGGGTTCAAGTTAATTTTAGTTATACCCTTGTTTGCTAATTTTTTTGGAGGAAGTTCCATCCCAAAGAACTTATGGAGGGCTTTCAATCCCAAAAATCCCGGCACGATTTTAGGCAACGGGCTCCTTTTTTATAACTAAAAAGTACACATGACATCTTAAAGGGAAATTATATGGGGTAGCCCTGAGGTATTTGAAATTATACCGGGTACCCCTGGTAGATTTTAAAGCGGCTGTAAGAGGAAGATTATGCCTCAGTGGTATCCCGTACAGAAAATTATGCCTCAGTGGTATCCGTATAGTAGCAATTGTCCTATCAGGGGTACCCAGTATAATTTCAAATACCTCATGGGTACCCCATACAATTTCCCAATTTTAAAAGAGAACCAGCCAAGGCCCAAGCACGGCACGAGTTTCGGCAACGCGCATTTTTTTCCCCCCAAGCACTAGCTGCGGGCCATTTTTAGCTAAGCTATTGATCATAATCTTTGTCTCAATCACTATCGAGAAACAGTGACCTTCCGGTTGTCATGAATACATATTGAAGCTTGACATGAAATCGGTTGCGCTTTTGGTAGCTTCACTATGTTTGTTCTTGGCTCTTTAAGACAATCTTTTGGTGATAGCAAAGGATTATATTTTCCCTTGAATGTAAAGGTCTACAATGCCAAATTAGTGTCAACATTTAAGTTTTCTTTGTTGATCATTGACAATGGCAGGTTATCCAAATGCATATATTTGGCTTCTTTTTGGTGTTTGTTGTGCCATCAGTGCTTGCTGCTATGAATTTGATGTGGTTTGGGAAAATACTCAAGGGATTGAAGAAGACTTTAGCAAAGAGACAATGATCATTTCATTTTTATAGGGTCTATTTTCTTCATCTGTAAAAATGGTGGGTTCAAGCTTGGAAATGAGAAAAGGTGGAGGAGTTAAAACTTAACCTGATTTATGAGAAAAAGGACTTGTTGTAAATAGGCGAATCTTTGCACCCTAGGTTTCATGTACTTGCAACAAAACAAAGAAAATACTCTTAATCTTATATTATGTTTGTTTCCCATTACATAACATATTTTTTGTTGGCATGATAATAACCCATATGGTTGGTGGTAAGCTATATGCAGTAGATTTTATAATTTTATTTTCTCTTTTCTGTAATGTTAATAATGTGTTTGCATTTATTTATTATTTTCCTTCTTGTTTTCATTTGGTTTCTTCATAAGCACGCATATTCACTAAATTGATGAAGAGACCGAATTTCCACAGTTCCAGATTGTAACATAAGTATTTATAAGATAAAAATCCTACAAAATAATTCCAATGATCTTAAGCTTCAACAAGAGCCTCTCTTTGGAGTTTGGACAATGACATGGTATGGGAACTTTAATGGTCAAGTAACTGGAAAAATTCTCGTGTAACTGAGGAATTGTCATATAAAATATGGTCTCTTATTAGAGAAAAAAATAGTGAATTTCAAAAAATCTTGCCTCTTGTTTTGATGCGGGTTTCATATGAAACAAAAGTAAGGCTTTCTTTATATCATAAATTATGTTTATATGATGATCTCTGAAGCATGCAAAATTATATAAAACTGAACCGACTTGTTTGATCCCTAAGAAACACAGGAGAGACTCCCAAACCAATCGTCATATAACCACCATTTGAAAGTTAAGAAAAATTTTACAATAGCAAT
>ONZE01023006.1:0-10647 GCA_900322265.1 Macarthuria australis
GGTGAATGCTTGTTCTTCTGAACTGCCTGCTATAACTTGAATTGTTTCGTTTAGCGACTAAATCTTTTTCCGTTTTCTGTAATATTGCCAAGGATTTGACTGTTGGCATAATTTTGCCAGTGGTAGGAGAGAATTCGGTGACTTCAGTGTGTATAATCGTGCAAAGAATCCTACTGGCGCCATCTAGAGGCAGTGTTCGGGCTGATGACTGCTTGAAAGGAATTATGATTTCATCTTATTTCAACCGGGCAGAGCTGCTCTTTTTCGTGTCGTTTCGCATGTTTTTTTTTTCTTTTTTTTTTTTTGGAGGCAAGGAAAACAATTAGGGATTTTTACTTTTTTGAGGGATGAAATCCAGCCTATAAATTAGAGGAATAGGGGATATAATATTAGCCCACAGCCTTGTTACCTTCAAGATGCAAGTGTATGAGATCAATTTGATTGCTTCGATTAACTTCATGTTTAAGGCGAGTTATATGATTTTGAATCTTTCATGTATGGATTACTCATTTTAAGGGTTTGAATCACAATTTGGCTATCATCTTCCACCTCATATCACGGTCGCTATGCAAAACAATACTATGCTGTTATGCGTAGCTATAGTTTGAAAGATCTTGCGTAAATTAAGTTGCCAAATGTGAAGTGATCTGTTGGAGATAATGGTTGTCAAAGAAAAGTTCTATTTTAGGGCCAATACGAACACACTTCTCATCCACACCGCCCGCATTATTCAACATACTGTCTTCATCGATACAATGCCTCTATCACATTGGAACTTCACGCCAATTCTTTCTTGGTCTATGGTATAGACTCGACACAACTGGTATTTATTTAAGTTCACAGTTGAGTACTATGGAGTTCCTTAAGTTTACAGTAGAGTACCCTAAGCACGTGATGTTCATGTGTGTATTATGACGTGGTAATGTGGTTTACACGGTAGACCTAGTCCACACAAGCCGTGTCGGTTTTAAAGACTATTTAGATGCGGGCGGGCTTGGATATTGGAAGATGAAAGTGGGCCAACCTGCGGGAGCCCAACCACTTTTTTTATTTTATTTTCTAGTTTTAGTTTTTTTTTTTCTTTTTTGCCTTTACATAATTTTCATCTATTATTTTACAAGAACTAAAATTTAGGCACTCTATTAAATTTTAATTTTCTTTTAATTAAAAAATAGGCCCACAAGGCATGTCTACTTTTTTTATGGGCGGGTTTAAACAAACAAATGTGAATTCGTTAACGAAGCTCGGCCCAACCCGCTCAACTTACTGGACATTTTTTGGGGGTTCAAAGCCTGCCTGGACTGGACGGGCCCGAGCCCGTAATGAACACTCTATTCACAAGTATGCTTGAATTCCAACTGTAGAAATCTACAAAGAACTCCAGTAATATAAATATATAATAACGACATTTTCGAAAATTTGCAATATCATAACAACCTTCTGGATTTTGCAAAAACATAATGACTTTGAGGATGTTAACCAATTTAGTTGAGGATTTTCAGTCTTCGGTTATGTTTTTGCAACTCTGCTAGATTACATCTTCAAAGTTCATTATATTTTTACAAAATACAGAAGGTCGTTATGATATAGCAAATTTTCGAAAATGTCATTATATATTATATTACTGCAAAGAACTCTCATCCATTTAAACTCACTCAAAAGGCATTAAATTCCATATTTTCTTCAATTTCAATCCTCCCAAAGATTGCCAAGTTTGTTAAAATCTGGGCTTGAGGTAATTTTGCTGGTTCCTTTATACTAGGAGGATATGTAGGCCTCAGTATGTTCAAAGGCCTGCAACAGAACACTCAATACGATTAATACTTCAGATAGAAAACACCTCTTTGTTTCGATTAAAAAGAAAGGCAGTGATCTCTCAACAACTTTTCAGCTTAGAGGCCCAGATGAAATTCTCCTTCAAGATTACAAAAAAAAGGGGACTTTGAAATCAACATTTCCACATATTATCCACCAGCTAGCACAAGAACTGTCCAAAACACCACAAATTTTATGGTAATGAACAATAGACCTCAATGTAGCCTTTCACTTGAATTCTAACATCAAATTTTTCCTGCCAATCAAATTTCCTTTACATTTCTCTACCCTTTTCGGGGTTTATCCAATCTCAGACTATAATCACAACAGGAGTGGTAGGAATACTAGATAAACTTCGTGCTCGTGACCAAGACGAGACATTGGAAATGGGATGATTAGTTCAAGCATTCCTCAATACAAAATGAGATCGACATACTAGTAAAAGGCTGAACATCCCGTCTAATGAGACATAACCTGCCAATAAACCCTTAAAAGACGAACAATGCCCTTTTCTCTCCGGAACAGGTATCTGAAGTAGAGATCTCCAATGGCATTATAGTAGTCGAATTGCACCAGTCTAAAAGGATAATACCTGAGACTTGTGATCAATGCCATTGAAAATGAAAGTTCCAGACATGGGAATAAATTGTTTTGTGATAAGCTGCATGGACAGCAAGGAAAAGAAAGAGATTTAGCATATGTTCCAAATAAATTTTCAGCCAATCCTGATTAATAAAAAATCAAAATAATGAGTGATGACTAAAACTAAACAAAATTCACAATGAATTCACCGAATAATTACGCTACAACATGAAGGGAAACACCAAGGAAAACCTTTCGCCTGAGGATTAAGACCTGGCTTGCCAGTGCGGTCAGCCACTGTGATCAGGATAATTCTTGTGTAGTCCCGGGAGTGCCATATAAGCGTGCTCCCTTGTGACAAGAAAAATAGTGAAACTTCTAAAATACCCCTTCATTTTCAATGCAGGCCTTATACAGCACAAAATAATGCTTTTTTTAATGTCACAAGGGAGCATGCTCATGTGGTACTCCCTGGAGTACATAAGAATGCCTCGAGTAATCATAGTATTCAAGTGTCTCATCCTCTTCCATAGTCCACAGCTAGGCCTTTACAAAGCAATTAAATAAAGTGAAATTGAACAAGACTGGGACCCACGTTAGATTACCTTTATCACTTCTTGCGATGCGATACCCCCTATGAAAGCGGCAACAGCATGAAGCTCGGCTGCACCAAATCGACAGATTTCATTGATAAGATCTTCGGTCAAGGTTGAGCCATTGCAGCCCAAGTCACTTAGTAAGCCTACAGCCACTGTCTTCAATCGAGATATGTCTTCATCCATCTCACTGCCAATATATTGATGACTAAAATGAATACTAAGTGATATCTGAAACTATATTATTCACTGTATAGATGAGAGTTGGAAATTACCCAACAAATTGGCCTGGAAAACTGTTGTAGTTAGCAGCAAAGCGATCTACTGCTCGTAGTAAGATGTAAAATCCGACAGCCATACTGTTACAAAGAGAGGAAACAAAAACAAAACCAATGAAAGTAACAATGAGTCCACTTTTAACGATCTCTCGATTAATATGATACTTCAAAAAGCATTTCATGTTGATATTGCCCCTAGATAAAACCCTCAACAAGTCTATTGACTCGTAAGATAGTAAACACGGTAAAGGATCAGCCAATCAAATAGATTTAGTACTCAAAATCTATTTCTACCAACCAATGTGGATGGAGTTTTGGTTCCTGAAAAACCACCCAGTGAGGTCCCGCTGTACACAGCCTCTCCATGATTATTAGAAAGACTATTTTCAATAGACGCAAGTCAAAAAGAGCGGAAGTATTTGTATCACCCAGTAATACAAATCCCCGAGGTTTAGTCTGGTCACACACAACTCCAAAGGCACTCCTCCACTTCTTCCACCCAACTTTATGCGACATGTGATGTTTGCATCTATCTCCATTCCTAGAATGGTTGAGCTAAGATATATTAAAGAATCCTTTTTGTTATTAGCTGTTTACTAATTTTGACTTCAAAGTCGGAATCGTTTATTTTTCTTTTAACTTTTTCTTCACTAAACATTCATTCAAGGAACTCCACTTCCACTCTATTCAATTTGAAACCTTCCGACTCCAATTTATCCCTCCAGAGTTAGCATCTTCATTTGTCTGATGTGATCTAAAAGTAACATACAGCATAGTGTATCATCTTCAGTTGTCTTAATTAAGGCACAAAAGGGAAGAAAGAAAAAGGGAGGGGGAAAAAGAAAGAAACTCAAAGCTTACATGGTGTAACCCTACTGTAATAGGGAAATGGTCATTATCCCCACCGTGCAACTCATGCAAGTCTTGGCTCTTTCATACATATGCCTATGATTACATGGGTGAGTTCAATTGGATTACTTTACTTTCTAAACACCTCCACATAACCTCTCTAACAACTCTGCCATTGGCATCCTTAAGGTCAATAAATCAAGTCTAGGTCTTAATCCATTTTTCTAGGGATTTATTTGTCCACTGTTATGGTGAAATGTATCTACCTTCTCCCAGATGATTATATCCCTCATTCTTGATCTTGTAGAATAGGACTAAAGTCCTGGCGCATCTCAGGAATTCTAAGAATAACAACAACAATCTAGTCAACCAAGTTATCTCATTTTCCCGAAGGCATTTCGAAACCGCCTTACCATGCTTCTCCTCATGATGTGACTACTGGCTACTCATCTTAAAATTCCCTTTCATTTTTATTTTTTGGTTAGGTTCAGTTACATAGGGCGGTATTCATGTCGATTTCTTCAACAACTTACAGAAATTACTTTGTCACTTTACCTAGGAAGCAGCCTCAACTACAAGGACCCTTACTTTATCCTTGATACATCTCTCTTGGTCTAAACTCCCGTCTTCGCTTTTGCCAACTTAAACACATCTCTCTCCACATCCTTGGTGTCCAATCTATGTTACAATATTTCATAAGCGCCAGACTTATCTTTGATTACTGCTATTTTCGTCTCCTACTTTGCTGGTCAACTTTCCTCTTCTGTGGTGCAATTAACAAGCGTTTCATGCAAAACTTTCTTGTAATCCATTTTTTCCTGAATGCCTTCACACCATTTACATGCATCTCTCTTAATTTCATACCCCACTTGAAACATCCATGATTTACCGAGTTCAGCTCTTGAAATGCTTTGCACTGACTCCCACGTGAAGTTTGCGTCTCCATGAAGACCCCAGTTGTCCTTCATCGCAACCTTAGCCCGTAGTTCGTGAGGGGCAGGGGTGTCACTTGTCAGGTTTCCTACGAAGATGGAGTGTATTACTCTTCTTAACCATCAAATCCATGATTAGGATTTTGTGTTAAGTTCTCATACTTATCGGTCGTTCTCCTCAACACGCAAATCAATTTTAGACTTCCTCCAACTCCTGAAGCAACATTTGTGACTATCGTCTTAGAATTAGTATACTTTACCTCCATCATCTAGTCCTGAAGTAACTTGCCACACTAATGTCTACACCATTACAGCCCCCAACACACTTGAATACCATAATTTTTCTCCATTAAAATTTTGTCTTGGAACTATCTGTTAGCCCTTGGATACATATATTAATCTTACGTCTCTAACCAAGAGTTCCAATTTTCAGGTTTCAAAGTGCAACTCAGATATTTCCTTGCTCTTCTAGGCCCCATCTCTCTCCTTAGGAATATGCCTCAATGCCCACACATTTTATACATAAAGTAGCCACTTACTCCAAGACCATTAGGGAAACAAAAATACTTGGGACCAACATTAAAAAATGAGCACATGGCAGATTAGGAAAAGTATGCACACAATTCATCAGATGGTAACAAAGACAAAATAGGTAGAAAAATGCATATAAAACTAAATAAATATAGTAGATGGATAAACAAAACTTTTCCAAGAGTATGAAGACGAATAGATAAATACATAGATAATGAATACATGAGTGATTAAACAAGTAGATGGAAGGAAAAATCTTGAGAATAAAAATAAAGAGAGGAAGTGAATTTAACAAGAGCAATAAGTTAATTTCGGAAAGGCAGGTGGTTCAAGGTTAAAAGCTGCGAACTGGTGGTGTAGGAGAGGTTATACTAGGAGCTCGCTGATGGATACGGAGAATAGATAAGTGTACGGGTGGATCCAAGTGATTGGGGAATGCGAGAGACACTTAAAATAGGGGGTGGAAAAAGAGCGTCAGATGGGCGAGGTGGAAAGAATTCGAACTAGATGAATTGGGGAGGGAGAAAATTCAATCATTTATTCCACTAATAAAATATTGACAGGTCATCTATCAAACTTGTAGAGTTTCAGGTTTTCACTAAATTTGTTTACATTTGAATGGCAAAGCAGTCTTTCCAAAAAAAAAAAAACAAAGAATGGCGAAGCAGTATATCGAGAAGTAAACATCTACTGAAAGTGACAACAACAGAAAAAAGTTTTTGTTACACCTTTATTAACAAACACTAGAAAAAAAAAAAAAAGCAAAAAAAATAACAAAACAAAACCAAGAAGGAACAGTGTCATCTTACCTGTAGTCCTCATCTGTCAAATACTTCTGCAACTCAGGGAGATTAGGAGAATTGAACTCCTCTTCAATCATCCGATATCTGCATACCTACGAAAATAAAGTTAGATGTGTATGAGTCAGAAGATTAGCAGTAAATAAGACAAGATCATTGGGTTTGCATGCATGATGTGTGAGAAGAATGCTGCATAGATCCACATCTTCATCATCCTATGAGGCTATGATGCCAAACGAACTTCATAATAACATAGAATTACAACAAGAAAAGAGAAATATGTGCTTAAAGGGGTTATATGGAAACAAATTAAAAAATTAAAAATAAGACTGCTACACAGAAAGTTAGGTAGATGATCAGATAAAGAACAACATATATGAAACCCAAAAAAAATACTTCTACAAGTTTACAAAGGAGGCTGTAACCACAAAAGCTTCTTTGATCAGTATGCACAAATGCCAATTAAGAAAATAACTATTTAGGGCACGTTTAGCTGAAAGATAACAACTTAATGTGTGCCTTGCAGTTGGAATTGAACTTCAGCAGAGAAAACGTGAGAAAGAGGGTGCCAAATGCTAACTTGTTGGCATCCCATAAGACAATAGTCACCATCAACGGTGCCATGTGAAATGAGGACGACGGAGAAAGAAGCTTGGGTTTCAGCCTAGGTTTGTGAAAATTCGTTGAATTACTTCCTTCAAGTATTTACCGTTCCCCCTCACCCACCCGCCAGCCCCCTCTACTAAAAAGGCCCGCTAGTCATGAAAACTATAAAATATAAGAGTAGTTGTTCAGAATCTATGACATAAAACAATGAGGTAGGCACAGGAGATGAATTTGAAGAAATTTTCCAAGACAACTGCTAGCAGCTGATGAGAGAAATACCCCTTAATATTTTCTAGGACCTGGGTGTTAAACAAAACTGCCAAGAAGAAAACAACATGGTTGAAAGTAAGCAAGAAGATTACACATCTCTTTCCTCCACTCATTTCATCAAAACCGAGATGGGTTGTTTCCAGCTTACAGTTGCCGAATTTACTAAAACCAACCACCAAGAACCACTTCCTAAAAGTGTGAAATACACGGGCACAACAAATACTGCCTTTGCACATCAGTTTTACAAAAATTTTACATATATATGCCGGGAATGAGGTAGAGATAATAGTGGCACAGTGGAGTTAAAAGTGGTGGTGCATGTGCTTTGGACATTTTCCTCCTCATCACAAATTAATTAGACTACCCACCCCCACCCTCCCTCCATACCAAAGGTGCAAGTATTTACCCATCTGGAAGGTGATTAGAAGGTAGAAGATTATTACTACGGAGGAAAAAGGGTATGCCAAACACCAGGTTGGGGGGAATTTAAAGCATTAATGCTTAACCCCCTTTCTCCTAGACAGCCCTAAGAAGTCGATGATGCCAAAAGAAGTTTTCCATTCAGTAAAATGGGTATTTCTCACTACGCTATTCTGGAAAAAAAAGTGAGTCACACTGCGTAAAACATATGAGAAACCTCAGCATACTCACTGTGAGTTTTCTCGCGTTCTTGCAAAAGCCCTTTATGGTGGTCTTGGAAACACTATTTGGATCTCTACCAATTTTCTTTAAAATATTCTGCACATGCCGCTCCACGGCAAGAAAGTCGGCCTCAGCCTTAGCTTGGTATACCTTTTGGAGATTCACGTAGTGCCTGAAGAGAAGGAAAAGAAAAAAAAAAAAAAAAAAAAAAACTTCACAATATCAATACAGAAAGAAAATGACATAACATGTAACTTGAATAGTTCTGACACTAACTCTGTTGAAGATGTCATATCAGGAATTGATCCTTCAAGTACTGCTTCCCCAGCACCTTCATGAGCAATAAATTCCTGCAACGTTAGAGGGGATATGGTAATCAAGGAAGACCCACAAGTCAGCAAAAAGTTATAAGTTGATTTGTTTCCCCTAACACCTTTACCACATCCCTCCACAAGTATGTATGACATATAAACCAATCTAAAAAGAAACAAAGTATACTGCATCAATATAAAACAACAATGTAACATGAGGGAAGTTTCCGGTTGTATATGTACAAAGGATAAGTGACAGACTATGTTTGGTTGGATTAAATTATGTATGTGTTCCATAATTATTCTGTTCAAAAACAATTCCACAAATGATTTTCCTTTGGTTGTCAATGACACATATGAGAAGTTCCTCTTTCTCCCTCAGAAAAAATATAATCAATAACCTCAAGAGCAAAAAGACAATTCTCACAAGCAAATCCCAAACAACAAGCTCAAATTCTGGCCAACTCACACGAGGTTTCCATCTAGAAATTAGGCATTGCTGATCTTTTGTTTCGTCTAGTTGTTTGTTATTTCAAAATTAATAGTCATAGGCTATGGAAATGGCAGTAGCAGTAGAGGGATATGGCATCCGGGGCATGAACCCTCATTTCATTGGCTTTAATAGAACTTTGGGAGGGCCGTGAATCATGATGCAACAAGCATTTCTATAAATACTATAGACAAAACAAAAATAGCCAAGATTACAGATAGAAAACTTCCAGAACAAAGGAAAGCCTTCCTCAAAATTCTTTTCAATCTATCCCCAAATTCAATTCATATATTGTTGTTGTTTGAACCTATTTCTGCATGATCTAAATGCTACTGACCCCAGATTTCCAGAACTGTAGACTTTATCTTTGAATTCTGTTCAGCTCTTAGGATACCTAGTTACCTCCTCAATTGAGTCCTTTAAACTAAAAAAATCATGACACGATTCATTTAATTTTAGTTAAACTTCAAATAGACTCAGTCTGATGTATTTTGATGATTAACTCAATCATTCCACTGCAGCAGTGACTTGAATTCTTCGGCCAGATCATTTTTCCAGCAGATTAATCATCTTCATTTGGTTGTAAATGACTTCATATCGTCCTGTTTAATTCAGTTGCATGATTAATTTCAAAAAGACTTCAAATTACTCCAATCAATGACTTCTAGGTTTAACTCAAATTAAACCCCTTGCTGCAGTTTATCAAATTGGCTTGTTGAATTTCATGACAAAATTGGAGTTACATGTTGAATCATCAAAATTGGTACTTTCAGGTTATGCATATTGCATCATTCCTCTGAGTTTTCAGCACCTTTACCATATTTTCCTTTGAGCTATAGTAAATTAGCTTGTAACTTGAAGCGCTCACTCCCTCAGTAGTTCGTGCTAACGGAAGTAAGTTCTTCAAAAAGTTCTTTTATTTCCACAACTCTACTCTAAACCCTTGTTATTTTATCGAAGCACTTGAATACTTGATTGACTGGGGTATTATGGACTATAACTGGACGTTATAAAGACTAAGTAATGTACGTTTGTCTTCCATTTAGGTAGGGGGCAAAAGCTCAAATCATATTTCTTCTCACAATTACCTAATATGGCAATAAGATAAATGGAAAGGTACAAGAAAAGTTATCTTATAGGTAACTCATTCATAATACAAACCTTTAATGCAGCCACCATCACCCAAAAATCAGGTGAACTGGAATCTATTTCAGCCCGGCTGTCATTAAGTATCCGTTGTAGATTCGGACCTGGAAAGTTAAATTGAGACACATATGCCATCTACTTCAGCACAGCTATCATAGGGTATCTATAGAAACAATATACTGATAAAACAATTTTAGCTTGCGTAGATTAGTTATATGACGTAAACTTACACAAGGATAATTAGGGGTATTCTCAAGTTAACGAGAGGGTACTTCAAATTTATAACAGGGCATACCCCAAGTTATAACAAGGGTACTCTCAGGATGATAGGAGTTCTCTCAAATTAACAGGGGTACTCCCAAGTTATATCAGGGGTACTCGTCGTAGACCTATTCTAAGAATTTGTGAAACAATTTTTCACAAGAAGCTACATGTCATCCCATGACAAAAATTTAACTTATAATGTTAAAATTGATATGATTAAAAAATCTCCCCGGTGAGCTAGCATTGGGTTTGGAGTTGACATTTGAGTTTTCACTGCATTTGGGTTTGACATTGGGGTTTTTGAGGGTAACAAGATAAATCTGATTAAGTCTCTTTCATCACGTTAAAAGAAGGTTACATATATCTCTAAAAGGAGCTAAATGGTGTTCATCTCTTTAATCACCCCACATCCTCCCCCTCTAACTCCTTTATAAAACTTCTACTTCTACCACTAACTATCTTGTTTCTCATTTGATTAAAAGTTTCATTAATTATATTTTCATACCACTGCAGTTGTATATGTAAATTAATGTTC
>ONZE01023080.1:3310-14552 GCA_900322265.1 Macarthuria australis
CCAGAGAAATAGATGTAAGATTGGTCCTGGATATTGGTGGCGAGGAATGAAAATTGATTGTAATCGATGAATCTTCCACTCGATTTGGACCAAATGAAATCCAAATCCAATTGTTATTCAAACAAGAAATTTGGCCCAAATCCGGATTTGAAATCCAAACCACGTATTCAAACTAACCATTAATATTTTCTTTGGATTGATTTATTTAGTCTAATGTGATACTTTGAGACATTGAATTTGTGATGATACATTGTTGCCCTCTTATATGGATTTGCTTTACTGACCCCCCACAAACCCCCCCCCCCCCACACAGGAAAAAAAAAAACGAAAAAATAAAATTTATCTGATGGAAGAGGTAGAAGTAGCGAAATACATAGAGCCTTAAAGCTGCAATGCCCCCACCTTTAGAGCTTGGAGACTATCCATTAATGGGAAAGAAGAGGAGAAAGACATATGGTAAGATGAAATGTCTACAGAACACTAGACTTAAGCTGCAGAAGAGGGATGGGGTTCTGAAAATAAAGGTAGGATAATGTGGGTAAACGATGCTTCTTTTTTTTTTTTCCTCCCTTGTAGCAGAGGTTAATATACTGATAAACGATGATTCGTTGTTGTTTCAAATGATTTTGATAACATTTATAATTATGATTGCAACTTAGGAGGTCATGGTGGAGTAGTCTCATCTCGTGTGTTCCCCCCCCCCCTCTCCCCCCCTAGAGGAACTAGTAGGATGTCATGTTTCCTCAACAAGGAAGCAACTAGACAACTTTCCATTGTGTTGTCACTTGAAAGTGGAGTAGTAGAGTATAAGAATTAAATGGTAGACGGATGGTGATTGATAAGCTTGTTATATTTCGTGCTTGTCTGTGGCGGGGAACGTGGAAGTGGAAACGTACTAGTGTGAAATTGGAACTCTATAATTCTCCCAGTATATGTGAAACGTCATTGTTTGGATAGCTTTAAACATAATATGGAATCATCACTTAAAGCCTAGTAGTTTACATATACTAATCTATCTGTCATTATTTTTAAAACTAGTAGCTTATAGGAGAATAGGATAGTATCTGAAGTGAAGGTTAAAAGTTCGGGTCATTGAGAAGGCTTTTTATTCACTAAAAAGATCCCTGTGAATTTCCAGGAACTTTTGAGGTTCCAAATTTGCTAATTTCCAAACAACAAAACATGTTCTTGGAATTTCCAAAATGAAGGATAAAAGTGAAATGGAGGGGAAAAGTTCCCCATCCAAACACAACATTGAAGAGCAGGGACAACAAATGTCAACTAATATTCAAATTGCCTTTCTATTTTCCTTGGGGCAGAAAGCTTTATATGTTGGATTCCAAAGGTGAAATTGAGTGGTAAGACAGGCCATTCATGGATCTAGTTTGAAGAGCTGTTTGAGATAGAGGAAGTTTGTAAGACTCTTGTGTTGTATGGCTTGTTCTGTGGTCTGTTTCATTTCTGTTTGGACATGATGCTGATTTCATGATTTGGGAGAACAACACTATGTTTATTGTACAAAAAACGGAAACAGCTGGCAACGATAACTGTCAAAAATAACAAAAATTTGAAAAATATTACATCTTTTTGTAATTATTGGTATGAACTCTTAAATTTTTAAGATTGAGCTGATTTTCTCATCTTTTGATTACTGAAAAGCAGACGCAGGGGAGAAAAATGTACCCCATCTTTAGATCGTCATGTCCTATCCCAGGGGTTGCTTATTATTCATCTCTCTACCATATTATCTCTTTATCTCTTTCCGGTAACTATAGAAAGTAGAAAATATTTCTCTCCCATCTCAATCCAGTTCAAATCCTAATGTTGGGGGGGGGGGAGGGGGGGAATAGTTAGGAGGTAAAAAGAAATGAAGAGAGACTGCCCTTTTTTCAAATTTAGGCCATCCCAGTGGAGTAATGCCAGTGGAAAAGATTTGAACATTAATGCCACCGTGAAATCGAAGATTGGAGGTGATGCTCAAACCGATGCCGGTGTGGACGTGGTCCTTACTGTTTTAGGGTACAAAGTGAGATTCTAAGAAATGGTGGACGTGGGTTGATTGGGTGAGAGATTTGAGGGGTTAGGATGTTTATGCGAGAAACATTTGTGAAATGGCCAATATATTTCATGTGCGATTTTGGCCGTTTCAAGAATATTTCAGAAAGGCATTTTTACCCCTTCTTCAAAGTTCTCTCTTTTAAGACGTTTTGGAGGCATTTCGTTTCCTTTTATGGCCATCTCATACCGTGTTTCAGAAATGCAATATGGGCTAATGAATGTTTCCATGTGTCTTGATGCAACATTATTGGTGGACAGTATCATACTGATGTCTCCTTGTATTTTCCGTTGGTTTTTTGTGCAATACAGTTCTTCCTTTTCTTCCCAGGTTGGGTTTGGTTGGGTGGGGGAGGGAGGGGTGGGTGGGTGGGTCAAGATAAATTAATTCGTCTGGTGGTACAATTTAACGGGTATTACACTTCTGGCACTAGTTACATAAAGGTGCCAGCAGCTTGCTGGTTTCTGGAATTCGGTTCCCTCTTGTGATTCTTTTCTTTTGAGGTTACTGGAGTGAGCAATACCAAAAAGTTTTGAGGTTTCTTATCTCTTTAGCATCTGAATTATAGCATACAACGGATGTGGTCTTTGAGATTAGTGGAGCGAGCAATAGGAGTATGTGAAGATTTTGCTCTGCTTTAAAGCTTAAGGTTTAAGTGGAAATTATTAACAGATTTTAGAAATCTAAGCTAAAGGGCTAAGGGTAAAATCCATGGAATAGTATGCTGAAGTTGAGGCGTGGAGTAAGTGGGATAAGGAGTTGCATGATACCTCTGCATTGTTCTTTAAGGTGGTCAATGGTAGGAGGAAGTGGTATTGCATTAATGAGTTAGACGGGGAGTACAGTAGATTGACTGGGTAGCCAAGCTCTATTGTTGATGAGATTGTTCTATAGGGATCTTTTTGAGGATATTCATGACTGCCTTGTGTTAGAAGGTTTTGTTTGAACCCCACATTTAGGGGGGGGGGGGGGGAATGATTGGATTGAGAGGCCTCTTATGAAAGAGAGGTTAGATGGGTTGTCTTTGATATGAAGGTTGACAAGTCTTCAGGACCATATGGGTTTATTGTAGCTTTCTTTTACAAATGTCTGGAATGTTGCCAAGGGTGACTTGATTGAGGTGTTATAGCACTTTTTCGCGAATGGGATAATGGGTAAGAGTATGAAATCAACTCTCGTCACTGTAGTTCAGCAGAAGGACCACAGCATTTAGGTTAGGAACTTTATTCCTTTTAGCCTCTGTACAAGTTTTTATAGACTTTGACTAAAGTGCTCTTTAATGGACTTGGTGTTGTGTTGTCTAGAACTATTTCTGTAGAACAGAGTGCCTTTTATGGAAAAAGGGAAATTTTAGATGCAGTGTTGGTTGGTCGACTGCCTGGAATTGTTCCCCCATAAACTAGCATTGTGAATCCATGGAAGAAATTTCTAGCCAAGAATAACTTTTGTGCTGGCTGTAGTGCAACCCTCCCTCTGTGGGCTGGCATATGGATTGCAGGGAGATGAGAGAAGATGGGGCAAATAGTGGCATAGACATAAAGAGGAGACATAAAATGCAAAATAGAGAACATAAAAAAGCTCCTATAAACACTGAACTATGAAAATAAAACGCACAAAAGAACGGGAATTTGCCAAAATCCGAAATACCCTTGACTAAATTGCTGATGAGGATCCTATAAGAAGGAAACTACATAGTCGAGTTTAGATAGTGGAATTATCAAAATGAACGGCAGAATAAATTTTTAAAATAAAATATTGAGTTCATCATATCGTTAGAACCTGATTGTGTGATAAAGATTATTCCTGCGTAGCATAATTCAGAACATTGAAACCTAAGAGCATCTTTTATACGCAGAATATGTAATTTCCAAAATAAGTTCGCGGCATATATGCAAATATGATGCAAATTGTCATTGCAGTTGCACATGAAATAACAGTCTTGATCCCTATCTTACTTGCTCAACATGAGTGTTTTTTGTTAATATAATTTGTTATGGTTCTATTAACTCACAGTGTCCATGTTAAGGAGAAAATATAGAATAGAGATCCTAATTTTGGAATATTTTGCTTTCAGGGCTAAACGATATCCAATTAAACTAGAAAGCAAGAATGCTGCCCTGTACCCTGGGAGCAAGGTCTTATATATTTATGCAGAAACCTCCTGGGAAAAAGAATCTTGGTGCAAAGCTCTTCGCCTTGCGTCATCTGATGACAAAGAAAGACTAGTCTGGTTTTCGAAGTTAAATGAAGATTTCCGCAATTACTTGAGATCTTTGACTGAAGGGTATCCTTCTCTTCTTAAACCCTCTGTAAGTTGTCTTGGGGACTCTCTAGATAAGGCCAATCGACTTGATGATCATCCCTCAAAGGTTCGCATGTTCTGGAGAAGGCTTTCAAAGAAGGGTTCCTTGACAAGTCACGATGAGAAAAGGATTGCCGACAAATCTCGTGTTTCCCAAGATCCTCGTTCTGTTTCTAGTACTGTAAAGACTGCTCTTCCAGGGAAGATGCCAAACGGACATGAGGAGAGTTCCTCGGTTTCTTCAGCTGTTTCTACTCACTCTGGAAGCTCAAGACATGAGTCAGAGATTTCTGAAGCAGATGTTCCTGAAAAATTTATTATTGATGAGGGCACGCTTTGCTGGAATTTACTGATTTCTCGGTTGTTTTTCGATGCCAAGAGCAATGCAGACATTAAAACTGCTTTGAAGGCTCGGATTCAGGTACCTTTTCTTGATTTTGATCCTGAAAATCGATCTTTGTGCTCTTTGCTATGCATTCATATTGTTCTCCTGCATGTTTGGAGGTCTTAGATTTATTTACTTGAGATTTCTGTCAGAGTAGTTCGTTATTTTCGATCCTACTTAAAATTCTTGCCTTCCTTGGATCCTGATATTCCCTGAAATTTGGAGCTTCCCCTCCCCGTGTTTTCATTTGGTTGATGGCATGGTGTTTGAGCTTTGCAGAGGGTCTAGCAAAAACCAGGTTGAGAGTCATCTCTCCAATCATCTAGCTTGTTTAATCTATGGAAGGTCTCAACATCAATTGGTAGCAAATAGATGCTTCATTTGTTGGAAAATAACCGTGATAGTTCATAGTTGTATGATATAATAACGTCTAATATTGTAATGGACTTGCAAGAAATCAGTAAGGGGTGGGAGTAGCTCGAAATACGCATTTGAGAGTGGGTGTGATATACATACGCAGCGGAAATTACGAACAAACGAAAGTTAAAAGGATATCAATCGAACAGTGGGTGTGTTATAATTTTGATTATTTGAAGATTCTTAGTAAATTGTTTATACATCAATTTTGGTATGAGGATTTCTTAGCGCCCAAGTAAGCTATTCTCCACGCCAACTAGTCCAAAACATGAGTTTGACTCGATCTCTTCCTTCCACTCGAAAATTGAATTTGGAAAATGCTCCTGCATCAGGGTGGCTCACTCGAAAAGCTTTTTCATTAATTTCAGCTCTAAATCACTTTAGTTCCTATCATGCTTGTATATTATGATGAACTTTGTTCCCCTTTTCTCTCATTAATTTTGTATCTTCAAGAGCATGGATTTGCTTTCTGTATATATCTAATTATCTTATTTTCATGTACTTTACGCCAGAGAACGCTGTCAAACATGAGAACCCCAAGTTATATTGGTGAAGTGACCTGCACTGATGTTGACCCTGGTAATTTGCCCCCTTATATTCATGCCATGAGGGCTGTGCCTACAGACATGAACCACTTGTGGGCCTTGGAGATGGACATAGAATATTCTGGCGGTGTGGTTCTATATATTGAAGCCAGACTTGAAGTGGGTGAACTCGATAATCACAATGGCATCGTAGACGCAAATAATGAAGCAAGCTCTGTTGGGGAGGTAACAACTGATCTTCTGGAGGAGTTCAAGGACTTACGCGAGGAGTTGAATCTTTCTGATGGGGCTATTGATTCTATAGAGCGGAAGGAGTTAGGAGATCTTAAACTTGGTGAGTGCTAGCATGTTTTGATCATTCTCTTTTTTGGTATACTTCAGGTTATTGAACGTTATATAATGCAGGTTGCCTCATCACGAACGATGTGTTGCTTCTCTTTCTAATATTGATGACTTTCTTTTGATACACTTACATTCTATAGCAGGTCGATATGCAATTGGAGAGTTTATTATTCTGGTGTTGTTCAAAGCGATTTTGAATTATTGTGTGCACCTGTTTAGTTATCTGGGTTTTCTTTTATGCAGATTGGATGCAACTTCTTGCAATGTCTACTTATTCTATTTCGCTTTTGTTATGATTTAACGGGGCCTACGAAAAAGTTCTTTGGAAAATGCTAGCCTTCTCATATATTTTAAAAGATGCTCATGGTCATTCCAGTACTTGTATTAATTATAATTTCTTTTAGATTGAACAAAAAAAGGAATTTTATCAAGGGAGAATGAGAAAGAATACCAAAGTAGAGGAGGTGTCCTCCCAATAAATAACAGTATTATAAGTGACCCAGTTTCTTCATTATCTGAGAGTAAAACCCTCCTAAATGCTCCAGTAGCGAGAGCCAAAAGAGAAGCCAATCAAACTACCCCCAACTCCGCAAATATTCTATTGTCCTCTCTAGCCAGAGACACCAAATAATTGCCAGAGAAATTATCAATATTTTTGAGCCAACTAAAGGAAAAAAAGACGACAATTGCGGGAATAATGAATACAAAGGTAGATGTGCTTGTGAAAAACTGAAGGCGAATCCAACTTGCATCATGTTAACAAGGTCTCCGCTTATGGCGGGATATGGGGTGTCAGATGTACAGAATTTTTTGTCTGCAATTGCAAAGAGGTTTATTTGCGTTGTTTTTACTACCGATTGTATATACTTATTCCTTTCCTAATACTGTATTTTATTTCATGTGT
The DNA here is from genome assembly GCA_900322265.1 of Macarthuria australis. NCBI lineage: Eukaryota > Viridiplantae > Streptophyta > Magnoliopsida > Caryophyllales > Macarthuriaceae > Macarthuria > Macarthuria australis. Next base: position 10,262 of record ONZE01023080.1, read on the forward strand.
TAAACTGGAGGGGAAGGGGGGTTTCCTTGAAAATGCGGGGAAAAGTAACTCTATTTCAATGTATCAGAGCACAGTCCTATAAGCCAAAAATTGCCATCCTGTCTCAAATTGGATCCACAGGCATAACTTTGGGTAGAATATGCTGGCTTTTCTCTCTTGCCAAAAGCACCACGTGGATCCAAAGATACAACTGCTCGAAGCAACCAAAATCCTTACCATCAGTATGATCAACCTAATTTATATGAGTGAGCATCATTTGCAGGATGAATACACAGAGCAATTATGATTTGGATGTCGATCCAGGGCAAGTGTTCGGATCTATTATGACATAGACTTGCGGCGCTCAACGATCCTTTTTAAAAATATTCTAAAATGTGACTAGAAACTAAGGGGGCGTTTGGTTAAGCTTTTTGTGTTTCTTTTTTTAAATGGTTAGAATTGATTTTCTTACTTTTGCTTTTAAATAACAGTTTTTAGTAAAAGTAGTGTTTGGTAGTATAATATGAACTGTTTTCGAGAAACAGTTTATTGGAAAACATGTTTGGATATATTGTTAAACTAAAAACAGTTTTTCTCATTTGTTAGTGGGAGAAGTAAAAAAACTGTTTTTGCGTTTCTAAAAAGTGAATTTTTTTTTACTTCTTGTTTTTGGTAGTTATTTTGTTTTTGTTTCTAAATAAAAATGATTCTTTCATTTCCAACCAAACACTATTTTTCAACTTATATAAGTAGGAAAACAAACCCAACCAAACACCCTCTAAACCACCTTTACCATAATCTCTTTGTCCACAGGAGTCAAATGCTTCCATGACTCCGTATACCAGAGGGTCTACCTTTGTCATGCCACCTGTCTTGGCTATGATCACTGTTGATTCTGTTTGCATCTTTGTTATTTGTTATTTGTTATTTGAGAACTCATATTGAAAAGTCATTTCGAGTATAGAAAACAAAAACGAAAAAATGAGGTGTTAACCTTAACCCTCCCTTCTCTTCCTCTTCATTATTTCAGATAAGCCTAGAAGTCCCGTGGCTGGTGTATCCACTGCGAGCTCTGGATCAAGGTGGAAGTCTATTTTAAATTCTGTCGCCAAACATGTATCTCAGGTTTATTTACTAATTCTTGACTTGTTTATCATAGCTTCTATTTGCAAAAGTTTTTTCTGGATTTTTGGTACTGTACCTACCAGAATGTGAATGAACGGTATTACAGTGATTATTTACTCAGATTTCAGCATGATTTTTAAAAAATGAGCATCGTCTTCTTGGTATCCAGTTTCCTCATCATTTACTAAATGATCTGGCTTAATGCAGCTAAGGTGTATCAATGGTTGCAACTGACTTGGAAGCATTGTTTATATTGGCATTTAGTTATTTCATGACTAGATAGTCGCTCATCTTGATTGACCCAAACCCTGTGGAGTTGAAGTACAGTTGAGTCACTTGAAGTCAATTTACTCACTCATTGTATTAATTTGGGTCAAGTAGGACACTTTCGTCATTAACTTTCTTTTCAGAGTTTGCTTACACGGTGAATTGGGTCACTTAAAAAAAGCAACATCCCATCAATTCCATGTCGGCAATGACCATTCAAATAAGCAAAATCCTATAACAATTTGATTGGAGAATGCCTTAACTGACCCACTTGACCTAAACTAAAACAATGAGCAACTAAGAGGGCGTTTGGTAACATTTCTCATGTTTCTATTTTTAAATAGGTAGAAATATTTCTCTTATTTTTGCTTTTGAAAAATAGTTTTCAGGAATAAATAATGTTTGGTTGGATAAGATAAAAACTGTTTTTGAAAAACAGTTTGTTGAAAAACATGTTTGGATGTAATTAAAATAAAATCATTTTTTATCTTTAGCAATTACTGTTAACTTGAAACTCATCGACTCTTTCTGATAAAATCTAATATTTTTACAGTCACACATACTCATGATACTTTCTTTAACAGTACAAACCTACCGTTTGCTTTTTTACCCAATTAGTTCAATTCCCATCATCAGTACAATTTGAAGATGAAAGATGAAAATTGTTACTATATAGAAATTAAAGATGCCCATTGAACAATAGGCCAATCCCAATGCAAAGCCAACAATATTGCTGACTGAAAGGAAGAGAAAATATCAAAAAATGAAAAATCCAGATAGTAAAGAGAAATGACGTAACAGTTGAAGAGAGTGGGGAAGAAGAATAAAAACNGTTTCTTTGTTTTTGAGAAGTGAAAATTTTTCACTTCCAGTTTTTCTATTTCTTTCTGTTTCTGTTTTTGAAAATAAGTCATTTTAAATTTTTGAACCAAACACAATTTCTCACCAAAAAACTACTTTTTTGTTTTTAAAAACAGAAAAACAGTTTTTAAAAGTGTTACCAAACACCACCTAAATTGACAAAAGAAACAACCCAATTGACATTTGTTGTATTTTTGAGTGACTAAAATGGACTTTTACTCTGAAATTGTGATATTATGTACAAGCCCCTTGCTGCTCGATGGTTTGTCCCATGCTGTTTGCCTTTTCCTTGGACGGTAAAAACGCAGGGCCCCACTAGGAGGGGGAAAATGCATTTAAACCCATGATCACAAGCAATATCGCCCAAGCAGGTGTGGGTTAACCAAGTGCACTAAATGCTATTAGTTCTATCTCACGCTTGCCTGAACATAACTCCTGCTTGAATCTTTAGGCTGTCGATATTTCCTTTTAACATTTGGACCAGCATGCTAACAGCGCACGATGTCTCTATTTCCTTTTTTCTCCTTGTCATTTCCTTCATACATCTGAAGAAGAAAAACTGACCCATTTGCTCTCGCACATTTTTTAAGATATGAGACATCATCCTGATTGAGACCTGTTCTTTTCTTCTTTTCTTTTTTTTCTTTTTATTTGTTTCCTTCCTCAGATGGTTGTTTTTTCGGCTGCCTAGTTGGAAACCTTGGCTCCATGCTCTTAAAATTGTTCAGATGAGCTGATTTTTGTTATTGATACACAGCATGCATAATGTAAACTAATCACTTTATCAAATTCTTTACTCTTCATATTATGACTAAGATGTCCCTTAAACAGTGTGATCCTTGGGACAAAACCGTCCTCTACCAACATAGAAAGGCTATTTAGTGATAAATGATAATCATAAGTAGATCTTTATGTATGTTTACTTCTTGGAGTGGAGATAAAGTGAGAGAATGAGCTAATGTGTAGCTGAGTCATTTTTTATTTTTTAAAGAAAAGATTTCCCTCTTCTGTGGTGGTACAAGGTGTTGATCCCTGTTTCTCAATTTGTCTAAGATTCTGCATCATTAATAACTTTTTCTCTATATTTCTATTTGACAATTGCTTCATGTTGTGGAATAATTTCATTGGGAATTACTTGATTTTCAAGGTACCTCTTAGTTTGGCTATTAAGGTTGCAACTTTGAAAGGAACAATCCAGTTGCGCATGAAGCCACCACCTTCTGATCAGCTGTGGTTCGGATTCACATCTATGCCTGATATACACTTCCAATTGGAATCATCTGTCAGGGATCACAAAATCACCAGTGGACGCGTTGCTTCCTTCTTGGTCAGTCGGTTTAAGGTCGGAAATACACGCTTCTTTCTTATTCCAAGTGCATACTTGATTTATGGTTCCATCCGGTGTTAGTAATTCAGTGGGTTTAATTTCACCGAATAATGGTATAGGTAGCTGTTGTTTTGAAGTGGTTATACGTGGCATACTACTCAATCCTTTCAAATATCACCAAAATTATACTGTTCTGTTATAAGATACGACTTCAGGCACGTACCAGTATTCCACCTTCCTGTTTGTGTCCTCAACATGTGCACCAACTCGTGCATACAGCTGATATATATCCATATTTCTGATTTTTCCATTTCTCTCTTATGAAGTATCCCAAAAATAAAATTCCTAATTTTGCTACTTGAAATAGATTATTTGCAAACTAGAGCCATGTACATGATGCTAAAGGAAGCATTGGTATTAGGCAGATTTAGGACTTAGGAGTCTTTACTCCTTGTGACCCAAAGTTCAATTCTGGGAACTGCAATTATCCCAATCCCCTAGAAGCACGGACACTCTACTTAAGGTGGTGTGTCGTGTCCGACACTTGTCCGACACCGACGCTCTGGGACACTTGTCCAACACGCGTCTGGCTTGTACTATTTTCAATTCAATTCTTTTTTAGATTTATATATACCATTTCACAACACTTGTGGTAGACTTTGCACATTTCCATTGGTATTTCAAGTACAGATGTTTGTCTATCTAATATTTCATCACAAAATAAAAGAAAAC
>ONZE01023149.1:0-10308 GCA_900322265.1 Macarthuria australis
ACCATCTTCTAACATAAGCTTTCTTGTTGAAGTCGCACTATTTTGAGACGATTTTTTCAGGGATTGAGTATATTGTTCAACTCATAAATATCGAGGTAAGGACAACCCTGTTAGGTCATAAAATTCCGATTGACTAGTTTATTCTTTTTGCTTTTGGGGAGTGGCTGTGGGGAAAGAGGGGTTGTGCTTGACGCTATGTACAAATTCGCCAGTTCATAATTCCTCATTAATGCCAGTGATAACATATATCAGCAGCAGAGTTTATCATGAATCAATTGCATGCATAAAAGTGTAAAACCCCGCTGAAACCACTTACACGTGTAAAAGAAAAAATCCAGGGTTTTTTTTTTGACAATAAAAAAATCCAGAGTTTATTTAAGGGGTATTCGTTAGTAAAATACTTCAACAACGTCAACAAGCCTTTTATCCCAAACTAGTTGCGGTAGGCTAACAATGAGACAAATAGGAAACTAAGTAAAAAAGTGAGCCACTTAAAGGGCTCTGGTTCAGAGATTGCATTCTTTCATGTCTTTCTGTCAAGAGCTAAATCCTTAGATATGTCCTATTATTATTTTGAACCATCCCGAAAAGAATATCACTTCTACAACAGTAACAATAAGCTTTATAATAACAACTTTAAACCCTTTCTTTAATTGCCCAACCATCTATACTCCTACTTGCCTAAACCATTGGACAAGGATATATTGCTAAAGGGATATATCAATTGAATTCCACTAAGAATTTAAAGTGGACATTCTTTTCAGGACAACATGCATTAAGAATCTTTCACTAAGACTAAGAGACGATGCTTAAATTCGTATTTCGAAACTAGGGCAGGTCACAAACACAATGGTTACTGCGAGATGAGGCTAAGTAATCCCCCCCCCCCCCCAACAAACCAAAAAAGGAAAAAGAAAAAGAAAAAAAGAAACAACAAAAAAGGGATCAAATTCATACAAATGAGTAATCATAAGAAACAAATGAAGAGTTACACTTACTTGTGCAGTAATAATAGAGTCATCACCATCTTGGTCATTCCCAACAATCATACCTTTTCGCCTATTGTCACACAAGATAGATACATTGGACCCAAAAGCTTATGAAAAATCTAAATAAGATTTAGAAAGTAGACCATAGGCACTTACTTGTTAATATCACCAGTGACAGAGCCCTGAAACTCAGATGGAACCTTCACCTCCACCAGCATTATTGGCTCTAATACCACAGGCTTCGCTTTCGTATAGCACTATACACAAATGTGACAATAGACGCAAATAAATACTGATAGACATCAAATAAACTACATAGAGAGATTAGAAGGAAACAATGGGTTGATAAGAAATCTTGTTAAATTAAAAGAAAACTGAAACAAACTACATAAAATGCATAATCTCCGTCCCTTTTCCTCCTCACCCTTTCAAAAAGCTGCCAACAATAGGAATCACTTTGGAACTACGTATAAATGAAGAAAGAAAAAATAATATATAACAAAATATTTAAGGCTATACACGCTTGCAGAAATAATGCAGTTAGAAAGGGACACGAAAAAAAGACCTGTCTAAAGGCATATATAGCAGCCAACTTGAATGCCAGTTCACTGGAATCCACGGCGTGGGATGCACCATCTGTTAAACAAATACGAACATACTCTACTGGATGCCCAATAAGTGAACCCCTGCAAATGAAAGTCAACTTCCTCATCAACCGGTAAACCCATCTCATTGAAAAGACTTTTCACTTCATACGCCTTGGAACAATCTGATCTTCACATCATTAATAAGACTTAACCAACTTTTTCTTTCAAGATAGACGAGGAAGAGAAACACAAAAATAACAGACGGAGAAAACTTACGAATTTGCTGCTTCTTTAAATCCTTTCTCAATTGCTGGTATGAAATTAGATGGAATAGCCTGTCCTACTATCATGTTCTCAAATTCAAACTTGGTTGATGATCCCAATGGAAGTGGCTCGACGTAACTGCCAAGAAAGGAAAATGAAGAGCAGAGCATGTTAGCGTAAAACATGCAAACTACAAATGTAGTTTTTCTTTATGTTCAAGTGATCCTTTACGTATATGCCAGAGTCCATGCAATATTAAATAATTATGGAATATATCTTTTTTTCTTTTTTTTTTAACTTTTCTTTTGGGAGTGTGAAAGAAGCAAAATAATTTCTTGCAGTGATGGTGGAGGGTGATATATAAACAAATTAAGATTATAAGCAATTCCCGAAATATCTTCAATCACTCCACCAACTAGGGTTGATAAGGCTGCCGAGAATTAGAAACAAGCTACGATTTGTTCTTACCCACACACTCTACCGTATTGCCCCTGACCTCCAGTTTGTTTCTTATGCAAATAATCAAATTCAGCACGATGAGTAATAGCTTCTCTGAAATTAACACGAGGCTTTCCTGTTTGTGCTTCAACCTATAAAATAAAATTAAGAGATGAAAAGTCGACAATATATAGGTGATTACATATCGCACCGAACATTTAAATGTCATGGAAAACACCATTAGAAGTACCTTATACTCTCTCCGAATGCGCTCAACATAAATGGCTAAATGCAACTCTCCCATTCCAGAGATAATTGTCTGTCCACTCTCTGCATCTAATCCAACACGGAATGTTGGATCCTCCTTCTGAAAACGGTTTAAAGCTTTTGAAAACTGTCAAAAGAAAATAACTCGGTTAAGCATAAAAGCAGATTACCAAGGGCAGTATAAATAGATGACAAGTTGTGATAAATCACCTGCCCGCCAGAGTCCTTGGACACTGGTGAAACAGCCAAAGACATCACCGGCTCAGGAACGTTCATAGAAGTCATAGTGTACTTCACTGTTCCATCAGTGAAAGTGTCTCCTGGTAACATCAATGAATTTAAACATTAGTAAATCGGAAACCATTAACGGGATACGAATAAATGTATGAAAGAAAGGGAGAGCGTAGCAAGACATGACAATATCACCAAAATAGTCTTATTAAAAAATCCATACTTTTCATTTCTTATTACTCATCTCAAGTGCCAGAATGAGGGAAAACTTTCTTAATCCTTACTACTCGTCGTTACATCTATTCGCCATAATGCTCCTCTTTCTTATTTCTTGGTAAGGAAGAGTTATTAGATCTCTTGAGCTTTCACTTTAGGAGAAAACCTAAAGATTGGGATTCAAAGGGTGTCCCTAATTTGTTTAGTTGTGTGGAAATCCTACCTTTAGTCTCATGATTTGGATAGAAGGGTCTGGATTAGATATCCTCTCTTCTTACTTCTTTTCCATACATGGGAATCAGGGGAATTTATAAAGGACCCAAAGTTTAACTTGGACATTTATCACTTGGATCATATATGCAATTTTTACATAACAAATAGAATCTTTTGGTTGCAAATTCTGCAATTGTGGCTTTTTAGGCTTTCTTATAATTTGGANNATTAAATTGAAGAAACGAATACAATGACCTGCATATTGACCAATAATTTACTTGTGCAGAAAAAAGAGACAAGGGAAATTCAACAAAAAGAAGTCTCAGAAGGAATAGGAACCTGAAGCACAATCAACTCCAAACACAGCAACTATTTGTCCAGCATGTGCCTCTTGAATGTCCTATAACATGAAACATGCCAAGAAAATTGATTAGAGAAAAAACAACCTGGGGATAAAAATAACATTTCTCGCAACGAACTCAATATCTAGAAGAATGGAGGCCTCGAGAAAACATGCCTAGATCATGAATAAATGTTTTCTCATTATGTCGGCAAGAAAAAATAAATGAGCAAATTATGATAGTAAAGATGCTTCAATAAAGCAAAAACTAACCTCCATCTCATCAGAATGCATCCGTACAAGGCGAGGAACCTGTATGTATTACAGGAATGGGACAATATTAGGGATGAGACACCTTATAGTTCATGTGCACCATGTCCCACTAATAGAGGGCAGTAACTACTACTTCGGCAGGGAAATACAATCCGAATGGAAAAAGTAGGATAATTGGCGACTACAATTTTGAAACTATTACTGTTCTATCCAACAACCGAAACAATGCGGGAAAAATAATAATTGAACTAGTTTTCAGAGAAGTTCTAACAGTTGTTCCATTGACACATCAAAATGGAACTTTCCTAAAAATGTGCACAAGATTTGTCAATTGAAGGCCAGCATAGCAATCCCGTTTAAATGGGATAGTAACCTCAACAGAAATTCATGCAAACAAATAGAATCCAAAGAGTAAAATAAGATAACTTAGGCTACTACTATGAAGCTTCGAACTTTAACTTGGTGAATGATGGCCCGACACTTCAGACACCCATACATACCCAACACTCCTAGGAGACAAGTCATACGTACTCAAGGTTATAACCTAGATTTTTTATTGTTTTAAAAAAAAAGACAAAATATGTCCCTGACATTGCCAAAATCATGTCTTTTTAAAAAGTACGGCACGAAAAGGCATAAAAGGGGGAAAAGATCGCATAACATTCAGCGTATGTGGGGGCAAATCTAGCTCTTGCAGTTGGTGCTTGGTTTCACCCCAGTGATACGTTATATTCTCTTATTTTAGACTTCGGAAAGGCAGCTGTAAATTTCAACAACACTATCACTCAGTCAGATTCATTTTTCTTTATAATAAATCAATAAACATATTCATGGTATAGCACTTTACTTCAAATTGATGTTCCGCAGAGGTGTCCTGTCCTAAATTTTTTAGAACTAGTAGGCCAGTGGTTCAATGCGTCATAACGGCCACCACCATTTAAGAACTTTACTGACGAGATATAAATAAATACTAATAATGAAGGGTAAAAAAAATATTGCATAGCAGGTCTGAAGAGTTTCTAGAAAACCTGTTCTTTTCACAAATTAAAACAAAATCTACTAAGACGCAAAAAATACAAAAACAGGGGATTCCATTTCCAAGGTATAAAAATCATTTAAGCATATGAAGCCATAATGTAAATTTATTTAGCTAGATGGTGCAATGCTACCACTGACTGGATATATGAGTATCTTAAGTTTCTATCTGACAACCGAAATCGTAACATATTCAGCAATAGCAAGAAAAAGAAAATAAAATGCAACTAGACAACTTCCTACGCCACCCTACCTTTTCTGATCAACATAAAAGAGGACATTAAATAACATTTTAATACCTTAATTTTCTTTCCAGTGTTGATATTATGTATGAAGTCTCCTTTCTTGATGACACCCTCATATATTCTGCACCAATTGCAATAAGTCATGCTTGAATGGACACACACACAGCACATGGCATACTCCAGCCATCACAAAAGAAACTTCCATCGACATAAATTATCAACACAAGACGCCCAACTAATACCTCAAATACGTCAACTGACCAAATCGCCCTTCTTCTAATTTGAAAGCCAGTGCTACAAGGGGTCCTGTTGGAGACCCAGATAACAACACCTAGACAATAAAACTACAGTTACAAGTGATCTTGTCACTTAAATCAGATAGGATGAAATATGCTGGAAAACTACCTTCTCCTCATCATTGTTTTGATCAAGAGCATAGTTGCTGACTTCAGTCGGACATGGCAAGAAATTAAGAACTCCATCAAGAAGTGGCTGCACTCCCTGTTATCAAAACACACAAATATAAACAAATGATGTTACTTACAGAAGTGATGAGATATCACTGAATTTTCATTCAGAAACATGCAGACAAAATACCAATTTTTTGGATATACGGTCGTTGGTACAAATAATCACAGGCTTTCCAAAAAAGAAAAAAAGAATGATACAACACAAGACTGCCATATATCAGCAAAACATATAACTAGGATGCCTATGGGCTCTACTGATACATCTCTTGTTAACGAAGAAAAGACCTCAAAAACTAGAGAAACATGCACCAAGTACAACTGTCATCATTAACTCATTAAGAATATCATCAAAAAGCAAAGTAAAAAAAGTGTTTAAACAACTTTTAGAAAATAAAGCAGGGAATAGGGGAAAATATCTGTGGTTAAGTTAATACTTATTTCAAAAGTAAAGATATAAAAAAAGAAAGTTATAAAAACAATGGTAGAACATTATAATAAAGGAGATGAAACAAGGGATAACTCTACAACTGAGTGAAAAATCTAGTAATCGAAAAAGAAAAAAAAAGTATGAAAGTAAGTAAAGATGAGGACAGGAGTTGTGAAAACAAAGGCTGCATATCCACCAGTCCATGTAAATAAAACAGCAAAGAAAATAGAGTGGTAAGGAAAGGAGAAGGATTCCACAAGCAAAACCCGGGCAACGAGAAGATCTGATAAATAATCCAATATGGATAGACTCATAAACTAAGAGGGATATAATGGAGCACCGAAAAAAGAAAATCAGTATAATTTCAATATACCTTGTTCTTAAAAGCACTGCCCATGAATACAGGTATAAATTTCCGTGCAATAGTAGCCCTTCGAATTGCATCCTATTCAGGGAACATAAAATTGTGTTCAGTGCATTAAAGATAAGTTAAAGTGACTCTTTGTGGGTGGTGAGATACACACTCTCTCAACCCAGCGTTTATCACCAACGTACCCCGAGATCAGAAGATGATATAGGCTCATCTGCAAGAAACAACTCGGCAAGTTTATCGTCAACCTCAGAGACTGTCTCAATGAGCTCGCGCCGCTTTTCTGCCACTAATGCCTCCATTTTTGTAGGAACTTCAGCAGTGACAATTGTTTCACTGGAAAGAAACACAATGTCATGATATAATGATGCTTAAATTGCAAGGCAACAAGTTTAAACTGACTCAACAGACAGAATACAAACCCATTTGAACCATGAAAATAATAAGCTTTCATCTGCACGAGATCAACAAGACCCTCAAAATCATCTTCCAGACCAATCGGCACTTGCACAGCAGCACTCTGATGCCGAAGTTTTGATCTAGCCTATGAATGAAATGATTACCCATCAGCAAGTCAGTCCTGAAAATTCTCAATCTTCGGTAATAAATATGACCAGCCTTGACATATGTCATCTTCTAAACACTATATCAAACAAAAGTTTGTGGGTAGCTGGTAGTAATACGAAGGCAAATGCAATCACAATAATGAAACACATAATAGGAGCATAAAGGGTGAAATGGAATCTATACCTACTTAATTACTAAAAGATAGTATGTACCTGGTTGAGAACTTTCCAAGGATCAGCTCCCATCCGGTCCAATTTATTGATGAAGGCAAGTCTTGGGACTTCATACCTTCTCATTTGCCGATCAACAGTAATAGATTGGCTTTGGACACCACCAACACTACAAAGGACGAGAATGGCACCGTCAAGCACACGCAAGGCTCTCTCTACTTCAATAGTAAAATCAACGTGACCTGGAGTGTCAATGATATTGACCTGTAATATAAACATTTTAAAGCATAAGGGTAGAAGAAGACAGCAATTAGAAACATCTACAAGACCTCTTATCACATGTAGCGAAAAAATTAACTTGTAATGAAAAGGGGGAAGAATTACCAATGAGTGCAACATAGCTCTCAACTTGAAAGCTTAGAAGTTTCCATGAAGATAAAAATGGGTTTGACACTCAAAAATGCAGCCTCACATAAATCCAAGGGCTTAAGCTGGGTATATTTGACAAGATACAAACTCTATGAATACATTATGTACAGAAATATACACTAGAATGAGATTCCAACTAGGTCCACTGGGTCAAATTGCACTACAATGTCAATATAATTACTCGAACCAAAGTTTTCATACTCTGAAAAAAGACTTCCTTTTCCTCACCATTTAATGATTTAATTGTATAGGAAGATCAAGGGCTTTGCACCCATTTATAACACCAAAACCTCCTAAGCATTAACTATATAGAAATCAAAGATATCTGAAAGTGAAAGAAAACAAGATAGGCACTCGTTAGACCCCACACCATCTGTAAGAAAGAAAAAACTGAACCATCAAACCGGTTCACGAGGCTCTCGACTGCAGTAAAATATGGTCTTGCAGCGGCGGTTCCTCAAGGGGGGCCATGGGGGCCTGGGCCCTGCGGGCTTCAAGGGAAAAAACAAATTTGCCTACAAGTATTAGGTAAATATAATCTTGTTTCATAATTAAACATGACGTGAGGGTTGGTCTGATGGTCACGGGCAACTACAAGAAGGCGGAGCTTTTTCGAAGGTTTGGGGTTCGATCCCTCTTCTTTGCTCTTTTTATGTTATATTTTGTTCTTGTTTTATTTTGTTTACCTTTTTTTTCATGAATTCTCAACAAAGATACTTATTCTTAAAAGAAAATCTTTCTTTCCCTTTATTCTATTTGTTGCCTATATATTAATACTTTATTTTTTCATAAAAAGGAGTACTTTATCTTTTCCAAATGCTAAAAAGAAATATTATGTATCCTGTTTATCAATTACTTTGCCGTCTATTTGTTGTATTTTGTCTATTTGTCCCAAATCCTCAACAAAGCCCCTTATTTTATTAAAAAAATGATTCATTTTTTTAAAACCCTCTTTCCTCTATTTTTTAAAGTTTTTATTTATGTGTACCTTATATTTCTAAATCCTCAATAGAGTTGTACATTCTTAACCCACATTCTAAAAAAACTAACTCTTGTTTTTCTTTTTTTTTTCTCCTTTCTATTTTTGCTTCGGCCCCTCCCACATTAATTTTCAAGATCCGCCACTGTGGTCATGCATCATAACTTATTATCTAAGCTACTCAGTCTATGCTTACTCAGTCTATGGATAATTTCAGTATGGGACACGAGCTATGCACAGTAGAATAAAAACATCAACAATACAGCAGCAATACCCCTACCAAAAAAGGAAAAATAATATAAGTTAGATGAAAATAGAAAAGGCAGAAAAGGTGGGGGCGGATATAAGCTGGAGCTTTTCAAAACCCAAAAAAAGGAAAGGAAAAAAAAAGATTTCAAAGGGGAAGTTTTGCAAGAGTTTCTCAGGCATTATGCAACCTTGAGGCAAATGACAGTAGTTAGCAACTAGACTAGAAAACCATTTGCTGTGAGATCTCTCGGACGTCGGTAGGGTAACATGTTTTCCTTTTATGCGCAAAATCCAACTTCTTCTTAATCAAGATTAACCAGAATGACCTATCAAAAAAGATTAACCAGAATGGCAGAGCTTAACAGAAAAATGGCACATTTCAGAGACAAAAGAGCATAATCCTAAGCCCAAACAAAATAAAAGGATTGATGGAAAAAGGAATCCATATTCTCCCTTCTTCTTCCTCCCTATTTCACGTGCGAATAAGACTCTGAATACGACATAAATTATATCAGTTTGAATGATTCTTTAAAGAAAATCACAGACCAACTAGAACCTAAGAGATAAAATCAGAATATGCAAATACATGAGAAGAATTGACGCAAAAACACAAATTTGTTTTTCTCTCCAAAAGAAAAAAAGAACTCAAGCTCCCAAATAACTTCAAATTGTATTTACAAAGCCACTTCACAACTCCATAGAAGTTCATAATCTTGTAGATTTAACACTGCTCGTCCAGGTAACAAGGAGATTGCTACTAGGTGAAAAGGCATCAGGTATAGCATTTGCAAATATTATGGGAATATCAACCCAAAAAAGTGACAATTAGTCCAAACATTGATACCAATGGAAGCTTTAATATCAGCCCAAGATGGATTACATGAAACTTCGGATCATAGTTAGTGTAAAAGAAATCCTTATCCCAGCTTCATCACCAAAAACCAATCGACATTTCAAACTTCCATTTCTTCTCTCTTATCTAACTCCAACGCGAATAAAAACCTATAGAAACTACAGCTCAAAACGCACATATGTTGGGCAGCATAATCTTCAATATTGATCATTTGAGAAAAAAAAGATCTAAAAAGACCATACATGCTAATGAGGCCCAAAAACCAGGGATTACAATGTCCTCCACTATCCATGAACAAACATAAACCCAGTTTCCCTACACTGGTGCAAATATAAGAAAGATCAAACCCTAGAAGTCGGTTAAGTCCACACTTTTTCACTTAATTTTCCAGCATCATTATTGATAACCAAGAGATCGCAAATTCTTATATGCACTAGGTGTATACGACAGACTATAAAAGAATACCCCTGATATGACTTGAGAGTACCCCATATTAACTTAATGGTTAGTTTGGATAGAGGGATTTGGATTTCAAATTCGGATTTGGGTCAAATTTCTTGTTTGGATAACACTAGGATTTGGATTTGGACGTGGTTCAAATGGAGCCGAAGGATTCATCGACCACCATCAATTTTTGTTCCCGATTGTCGATATTTATGGACAATCCTTACATTCGTTGCCCGGGCTTCCTCAACT
>ONZE01023161.1:0-10709 GCA_900322265.1 Macarthuria australis
GAATTGTGATGTAATCCTGTAATCTCTGCTTGTAGGAAATACTAATTAGTTTTAAGTTAATGAACTCTTCAATTCTCTTTTTCTGATTGTCTGATATTGTTACAATCGATTTGTGAACTTTGATGTAGTTTTGTGATCTCTACGGGCCTGTGGCTGACTCACTTGTAGGAAATAGTAATTAGGTTCAGTTATGAACTTTCAATTCTCTTCTTCCGATTATCTGATATTATCACAATCAATTTGTGAATGGATGTAGTTTTCTAATCTCTTAATACTGTTAGGTTTAAGTAATGAACTCATGTGATCACTTATCAGGGCATGAAAATTAAGGATGAATTGGCTGGTTCTAAACCCAATTAATACTTTTAGGAAGAACTCATGTAATTACTAATCAGCGCATGAAAATTAAGGATGAATTGGCTGGTTCTAAACTCAATTAATACTTTTAGGAAGAACTCATTCAATTACTAATTAGCGCATGAAAATTAAGGAAGAACTCATTAAGTCACTAATCAGTACATGTGGCAATCTTTAGCCCCTGGCCCCTGCTGTTTTCTTTTTAAAGATCTGTTGTCAGGTGAACATGTTTGAGAAGGTTATTAGCATGTCCTTGTAGTTCTAAGGTTGAATCTGGTTAAGTTTCATTACGGGGCACTGCTCTTTGATTAACATTTTAGGAATTGAATTGTTAAACAGAAAGAGTTCTAAGTCAGTATACCTGGAAAAAGAATGTTGGGATCTCTTTCAATTGTGGAGTAGCTGGTGGGTTCTTGTGACATGAAGATTAATATAGTTTTGAGGCTGATATATAAATAGGTTCGATGTATGAGTTGATAGCATATAGCATGGATGAGTTGATATGCTGAGGATGACTTATTCATGGGTCTGTCATGAGCTTCTAAAACCAGGCTATCCAGTCAGACTTACCCAGCAAATTGGGCATAATGTCACATAGAAGAAGCCTTTAATTAGTTTTGCTCTTTTAAATACTACATGGATGCGCATCATTAGAGTTTCCCTGGATAAGGTGCTTGCTATTTCTAGGGGGTATTTGGCACCATCGTTTCTTTAGAATTTCAAAGTTCATTTGTGCTATCGTTAATGTGTCTATTTGGCTAGATTTGCTATGCATTGCTTGTTTTTGGGTGTCTGCACTTCCGAAGTCTGTGTTGGTTTACTGCTTGGATGCTTCGACAATTAAGTTTTTGGTATTTGCTATTCTGGTTTAAGTACATTCGGATTGTAAGATACTTGGGATTTCCATAATATTTTAACTGTCATATGAGCCCTTTACATTTTGGTTTCCGGTTCTTGTCATATGAACCATTAACTATGCTTCTACAATTAAGTTTCACTTGTTTTTACACTATTCTTAGCTTTCAGTCTAAACTAAAGCACTCGTTGTGTGAATCTAGTGAATTTATGTGTAAACAACATTAGTTCCAGGAAAAGACCAATGCTTTCTCAGGAGGCAATGTTGGTATATGTTTTTTCTCTTCTATTTCTCCTGTTTTCCTTTCCATTGTTAGGACAGTTAACGTGGGTGTTTACATTCTTGGCACAATTTCTAATTGGCATCCTCTGTGATTGTTTAAACCTTTATCATATTTGCCTGAAGGTTTTTGGGTAGAGAGTGGGCTATTCACTAATGTTCTTGGATCGGGTTGTTTTATTGGAAAGTGTTTTTATTACTTTTTTTTGTGGGTATAATGCAAGTTCAGATGTGCTTCATAATCATTTTATACTTTTAAGGTCAGTATGTCCTTATTTGGCAAACTTCATTGATAGCCTGTCCCAAGTCAATATAAAGGGGGAGGGATGCATGATAGGCTTCGCTAGCCCGCACGTAAAACTATAGCTTTTCCTATAAGAATGTTCTCAATTCACTCGTCAGGTCTAATTATGTAGTCTACTCCATCTTCATGGGAAAAGTTATTAAAGGTGTCTTTTATATGTGAAGTAGTCATTTGTCATATGAGCCATTCATATTCTACAGTGGGTTCAACTAACCCTTCTAACACAGAATAGTGTACTTGAAACCAGGTTGAGCCCATTCATATTTTCAATTGTCGTGTGAGCCATTTACGATTTGGTATTGTTAGTTGATATTTTTTGCTTGAATCACAATGAGCTCTTTAACTCCACCTATGTTTTGTGCATAGCCTGTCCCAAGTCAGGATAAAGGAGGAGGGTTGTGTGATAGGCTTTGCTAGCCAGCACATAAAAGAATAGCTTGTCCTGTTATGGAATTGTCCCTATTATCGGAATTGCCCTATATCAGGATGGGCCCCTCTTATTGGGTGGGCTCCTCTCATCGGAATTTGTCCCTATTATCGGAAATTTGTCCCTACTAAAGGTATTGGTTTCTATTATCGGAATTGTCTCTATTATCGAAATTGGTCCCTTTTATCGGAATTGGTCCCTATTATCGAAATTGGTCCCTATTGTCGGAATTGGTCCCTGTTATCGGAATTGGTCCCTGTTATCGGAATTGTCCCAATTATCGGAATTGTCCCAATTATCGAAATTGTCCCTGCCATCGGAATTGTCTCTATCATCGGAATTGGTCCCTATCATTGAAATGGGCCCCTATTACCGATATTTGCCCCTTTTATCGAATTTGTCCCTATTACTGGAGTTGTCCCTACTATAAGAATTTTGTCCGTATTATCGGAATTTGTCCCTATTATCGGAATTTCTCCCTACTAAAGGAATTGGTCTCTATTATCGGAAGTCCCTATTATCGGAATTGGACCCTATTACCGAAATTGGTCCCTATTATCGAAATTGGTCCCTTTTATCGGAATTGGCCTCTATTATCGGAATTGTTCACAATCACCGGAATAGTCTCAATCATAGGAATTGTCCCTATCATAGGAATTGGTCCCAAACATCAAAATGGACCCTAGTTATCGGAATTGGTCCCTATCATCGAAATGGGCCCCTATTATCGATATTTGTCCCTTGTATCGAATTTTTCCCTATTAATGGAGTTGTACCCATTATCATAATTTTGTTCATATTATCGGAATTTGACCCTATAGTCGGAATTTGTCCCTGTTGTCGAAATTTGTCTGGACTACCAGAGTTTGTCTCTATTATCGGAATTGTCCCTATAATCGGAATTGGTTCATATTGAATTTGTCCCTATGATTGAAATTGGTCACTACTATCGGAATTGCCCCAAACATCGGAATTGCCCCAAACATCGGAATTGTCCCAATCATCGGGATCGTCCCTATCACCAAAAACATCCCTATCATCGGAATTGTCCCAATTATCGGGATTGCCCTATATCGTGATAGGCCTCTCTTATTGGGTGGGCCCCTCATCGGAATTTGTACCTATTATTGGAAATTTGTCCTACTAAAGGAATTGATCTCTATTATCGGAATTGGTCCCTTTTATCGGAATTGGTCCCTATTAGCGGAATTGGTCTCTATTAGGAATTGTCCCCACTATCGGAATTGTCCATATCATCGGAATTGGTCCCAATAACCAAAATGGATCCTAGTTATCGGGATTGGTCCCTATCATCGAAATGGACCCCTATTTTCTATATTTGTACCTTTTATCGAATATGTCCCTATTAATGTAGTTGTCCCTACTATTATAATTTTGTGCGTATTATCAGAATTTGTCCCCATTATCGAAATTGGTCCCTTTTCATCGGAATTGTCCCCTATTATCGGAATTGTTCTCAATCATCGAAATTGTTTCAAACACCGGAATTGTCCCTATGGTCCCAATCATCAAAATGGATCCTAGTTATCATAATTGGTCCCTATCATCGAATGGGCTAATATTATCGATATTTGTCCCTTTTGTCGAATTTGTCCCTATTAATGGAGCTGTTCCCACTATCAAAAATTTGTCCGTATCATCGGAATTTGCCCCTATTCTCGGAACTTGTCTGTACTACCGGAGCTTGTCCCAATTATCGGAATTGGTCCATATGATCGGAATTGGTCACTATTAGCGGAATTGTACTTATCATCGGAATCGTCCCTATATCGCAATGGGCCTCTCTTATTGGGTGGGCCCCTCTCATCGGAATTTGTCCCTATTATTGAAAATTTGTCCCTACTAAAGGAATTGATCTCTATTATCGGAATTGTCCCTATTATCAGAATTAGTTCCTATTATCGGAACTGTCCCTATCATCGAAATTGTTCCTATCATTAAAATTGGTCCCAATCATCAAAATGGATCCTAGTAATCGGGATTGGTCCCTATCATCGAAATGGGCCCCTATTATATATATTTGTACCTTTTATCGAATCTGTCCCTATTATTGTAGATGTCCCTACTATTAGAATTTTGTCCGTATTATCGGAGTTTGTCCCTATAGTCGGTATTGGTCCCTATTATCGGAATTGTCCCCTATTATCGGAATTGTCTCAATCACCGAAATCGTCTCAAACACCGGAATTGTCCCTATGGTCCCTATCATCAAAATGGATCCTAGTTATCATAATTGGTCCCTATCATCGAAATGGGCTAATATTATCGATATTTGTCCCTTTTGTCGAATTTGTCCCAATTAATGGAGCGATCCCCACTATCAGAAATTTGTCCGTATTATCGGAATTTGCCCCTATTCTCGGAATTTGTCTGTACTACCGGAGCTTGTCCCAATTATCGGAATTGGTCCATATGATCGGAATTGGTCACTATTATCGGAATTGTACTTATCATCGGAATCGTCCCTATCACCGGAATCGTCCTATATCGCAATGGGCCTCTCTTATTGGGTGTGCCCCTCTCATCGGAATTTGTCCCTATTATTGAAAATTTGTCCCTACTAAAGGAATTGATCTCTATTATCGGAATTGTCCCTATCATCGAAATTGTTCCTATCATCGAAATTGTTCCTATCATCAAAATGGATCCTAGTTAATCGAAATGGGCCCCTATTATCTATATTTGTACCTTTTATCGAATATGTCCCTATTAATGTAGTTGTCCCCACTATTAGAATTTTGTCCGTATCGAAATTTGTCCCTATTATCGGAATTTGTCCCTATTATCGGAATTGTCCCCTATTATCGGAATTGTCTCAATCACCGAAATCGTCTCAAACACCGGAATTGTCCCTATGGTCCCAATCATCAAAATGGATCGTAGTTATCATAATTGGTCCCTATCATCGAAATGGGCTAATATTATCGATATTTGTCCCTTTTGTCGAATTTGTCCCTATTAATGAGGCTGTCCCTACTATCAGAAATTTGTCCGTATTACCGAAATTCGCCCCTATTCTCGGAATTTGTCCGTACTACCGGAGCTTGTCCCAATTATCGGAATTGGTCCATATGATCGGAATTGGTCACTATTATCGGAATTGTACTTATCATCGGAATCATCCCTATATCGCAATGGGCCTCTCTTATTGGGTGGGCCCCTCATCGGAATTTGTCCCTATTATTGAAAATTTGTCCCTACTAAAGGAATTGATCTCTATTATCGGAATTGTCCCTATTATCAGAATTGGTCCCTATTATAGGAACTGTCCCTATCATCGAAATTGTTCCTATCATTAAAATTGGTCCCAATCATCAAAATGGATCCTAATTATCGGAATTGGTCCCTATCTTCACAATGGGCCCCTATCATCGATATTTGTCCCTTTTATCGAATATGTCCTTATTAATGGAGTTGTCCCTATATTGGAATTTTTTTCGTGTTATCGGAATTCGTCTCTATTATCGGAATTAGTCCCTACTAAAGGAATTGGTCTCTACTATCGGAATTGTCCCTATTATCGGAATTGGTCCCTTTTATCGGAATTGTCTCAATTATCAGAATTGTATCAATCACCGGAGTTGTCTTTATCACCGAAGTTGTCCCTGTCATCGAAATTGGTCCCAATCATCAAAATGGATCCTAGTTATCGGAATTGGTCCCTATCATCGAAATGGGCCCCTATTATCGATATTTGTCCCTTTTATTGAATTTGTCCCTATTGATGGAGTTGTCCCCACTATCACAATTTTGTCCGTATTATCGGAATTTGTCCCTATAGTCGAAATTTGTCGCTACTGCCGGAATTGGTCTGTACTAACCAGAGCTTGTCGCTATTATGGGAATTGTCCCTATTATCAGAATTGGTCCCTATTATTAGAATTTGTCCATGTGATCGAAATTGGTCACTATTATCGAAATCGTCTCAATCATCGGAGTCGTCCCAATCATCAGAATCGTCCCTATCACCGGAATCGTCCTTATCATCGGAATTGTCCCTATTATCATAATTGTGCTATATCGGAATGGGCCTCTTTTATTGGGTGGGCCCCTCATCGGAATTTGTCCCTATTATTGGAACTTTGTTTTTACTAAAGGAATGGGTCTCTATTATCGGAATTGTCTCTATCATCGAAACTGGTCCCTCTTATCGGAATTTGTCCATATTATCGATATTGGTCCCTTTTATCGGAATTGGTCCCTATTAGCGGAATTGTCCCTATCATCGGAATTGTCCCCTATCATCAGAATTGTCCTTATCATCGGAATTAGTCCCAATTAACAAAATGGATCCTAGTTATAGGAACTGGTCCCTATCATCAAAATGGGCCCCTAATATATATATTGGTCCTTTTATCGAATATGTCCCTATTAGTGGAGTTGTCCTTAGTATTAGATATTTGTCCGCATTATCGGAATTTGTCTCTATTATCGGATTTGGTCCCTTTTATCGGAATTGTCCCCTATTATTGGAATTGGTTGCAATCATCAAAATGGATCCTAATTATCGGAATTGGTCCCTATCATCGAAATGGGCCCCTATTATCGATATTTGTCCCTTTTATCGAATTTGTTCCTATTAATGGAGTTATCCCCACTATCAGAATTTTTTCCGTATTATCGGAACTTGTCCCCATTGTCGAAACTTGTCCCTATTGTCAGAATTTGTATGGAGCTTGTCCCAATTATTGAAATTGGTCCCTATTATCGGAATTGGTCTCTATGATCGGAATTGGTCACTATCACCTGAATCGTCCATATCACTGGAATCATCCTTATCGTTGGAATTGTCCCTATTATCGGATTTGCCATATATCAGGATGGGCCTCTCTTATTGGGTGGGTCCCTCTCATCAGAATTTGCCCCTATTATTGAAAATTTGTCCCTACTAAAGGAAATAGGTCTCTATTATCGAAATTGTACTGGTCCCTTTTATCGGAACTGGTCCCTTTTATCGGAATTGTCCCTTTTATCGGAATTGTCCCTACTATCGGAATTGTCCCATCTGTCGGAATTGTCCCAATCATTGGAATTGTTCCCAATAACCAAAATGGATCCTAGTTATCGGAATTGGTCCCTATCATCGAAATGGGCCCCTATTATCTATATTTGTCCCTTTTATCAAATATGTCCCTATTGATGGAGTTGTCCCTACTATTAGAGTTTTGTTCGTATTATCGGAATTGGTCCTTATTATCGGAATCGGTCCCTATTATCGGAATCGGTCCCTTTTATCGGAATTGTCCCCTATTATCGGAATTTTCTCAATCACCAAAATTGTTTCAAACACCGGAATTGTCCCTATATCGGAATTGTTCCCAATCATCAAAATGGATCCTAGTTATCGGAATTGGTCCCTATCATCGAAATGGGCCCATATTATCGATATTTGCCCCTTATGTCGAATTTGGCCCTATTAATGGAGCTGTCCCCAATATCAGAATTTTGTCCGTATTATTGGAATTTGTCCCCATTGTCGGAATTTGTCTGTATTGCCAGAGCTTGTCCCAATTATCGGAATTGGTTCCTATTATCGGAATTGGTCCATGTGATCGGAATTGGTCACTATTATCGGAATCATCCCTATAACGGGATGGGCCTCTTTTATTGGGTGGGCCCCTCTCATCGGAATTTATCCCTATTTTGAAAATTTGTCCCTACTAAAAGAATTGATCTCTATTATCGGA
This sequence comes from Macarthuria australis, assembly GCA_900322265.1. NCBI lineage: Eukaryota > Viridiplantae > Streptophyta > Magnoliopsida > Caryophyllales > Macarthuriaceae > Macarthuria > Macarthuria australis. The sequence continues at coordinate 7,932 of ONZE01023161.1, forward strand.
ATTGTCCCTATTATCGGAATTGGTCCCTATTATCGGAATTATCCCTATCATTAAAATTGGTCCCAATCATCAAACTGGATCCTAATTATCAGAATTGGTCCCTATCTTCGAAATGGGCCCCTATCATCGATATTTGTCCCTTTTATCGAATATGTCCTTATCAATGGAGTTGTCCCTACTATTGGAATTTTGTCCGTGTTATCGGAATTTGCCTCTACTATCGGAATTGGTCCCTACTAAAGGAATTGGTCTCTACTATCGGAATTGTCCCTATTACCAGAATTGGTCCCTTTTATCAGAATCGGTCCCTATTATCTGAATTAGTCCCTTTTATCGGATTTGTCCCCTATTATCGGAATTGTCTCAATCACCGGAATTGTCTCAATCACCGGAATTGTCTCAATATAGGAATTGTCCCTATCATCGGATTTGGTCCCAAACATCAAAATGGATCCTAGTTATCGGAATTGGTCCCTATCATCGAAAAGGGCCCCTCATCGATATTTGTCCCTTTTATCGAATTTGTCCCTATTAATGGAGTTGTCCCCACTATCAAAATTTGTCGTATTATCGGAAATTGTCCCTATAGTCGAAATTTGTCGCTACCGCCGGAATTTGTTTGTACTACCACAGCTTGTCGCTATTGTCAGAATTGTCCCTATTATCGGAATTGGTCCCTATGATGAAATTGGTCACTATTATCGGAATTTCCCTAATCATCGGAATCGTCCCAATCATCAGAATCGTCCCTATCATCGGAATCGTCCCTATTATCGGAATTGTCCCTATTATCATAATTGCCCTATATCGGAATAAGCCTCTCTTATTGGGTGGGCCCCTCTTATCGGAATTTGTCCCTATTATTGGAAAAATTGTTCTTACTAAAGGAATGAGTCTCTATTATCGGAATTGTCCCTATCATCGAAACTGGTCCCTTTTATCGGAATTGATCCCTATTATCGATATTGGTCATTTTTATCGGAATTGGTCCCTATAAGCGGAATTGTCCCTATTATTGGAGTTGTCCCTATCATCGGAATTTTCCCTATCATCGGAATTAGTCCCAATCAACAAAATGGATCCTAGATATAGGAATTGGTCCCTATCATCGAAATGGGCCCCTATTATCGATATTTGTCCCTTTTATCGAATATGTCCCTATTAATGGAGTTATCCTTAGTATTAGATATTTGTCCGCATTATAGGAATTTGTCTCTACTATCGGATTTCGTCCCTTTTCTCGGAATTGTCCCCTATTATCGGAATTGGTCGCAGTCATCAAAATGGATCCTAGTTATCGGAATTGGTCCCTATCATCGAAATGGGCCCCTCTTATCGATATTTGTCCCTTTTATCGATTTTTTCCCTATTCATGGAGTTATCCCCACTATCAGAATTTTGTCCCCATAGTCAGAACTTGTGCATATTGTCGGAATTTGTCTGTACTACTGGAGCTTATCCCAATTATCGAAATTGGTCCCTATTATCGGAATTGGTCACTATCATTGTAATCGTCCCTATCACCGGAATCGTCCTTATCATTGGAATTATCTCTATTATCGGAATTGCCCTATATCGGGATGGGCCTCTCTTGTTGGGTGGGTGTCTCTCATCAGAATTTGTCCCTATTATTGAAAATTTGTCCCTATTATTGAAAATCTCCCTACTTAAGGAAATTGGTCTCTATTATCGAAATTGTCCTTATTGTCGAAACTGGTCCCTTTTATCGGAATGGGTCACTATTAGTGGAACTGTCCCTACTATCGGAATTGTCCCTATCATTGGAATTGGTCCTAATAACCAAAATGGATCCTAGTTATCGGAATTGGTCCCTATCTTCGAAATGGGCCCCTATTATCAATATTTGTCCCTTTATCGAATATGTCCCTATTAATAGAGTTGTCCCTACTATTAGAATTTTGTCTGTATTATCGGAATTTGTCCCTATTATCGGAATTGGTCCCTATTATCGGAGTGGGACCTTTTTTTATTGGAATTGGTCTCTTTTATCGGAATTGTCTCAATCACCGTTATCAATATTTGTCCCTTTTATTGAATTTGTCCCTAATGATGGAGTTGTCCCCACTATCAGAATTTTGTCCGTATTATCGGAATTTGTCCCTATAGTCGGAATTTGCCCCTATTGTCAGAATTTGTCTGTACTACCGGAGCTTGTTCCTATTATCGTAATTGGTCCCTATATTCGGAATTTGTCCCTATGATCGGAATTAACGGAATCGTCCATATCTCCGGAATTGTCCCTATCACCAGAGTCGTCCCTATCACCAGAATCGTTCCTATTATCGGAATTGCCCTATATCTGGATGGCCCCCTCTTATTGTTTGGGCCCCACTCATCAGAATTTGTCCTCATTTTTGGAAATTTGTCCCTACTAAAGGAATTTGTATCTATTATCGGAATTGACCCTATTATCGGAGTTGGTGTATATTATCGGAGTTGGTCCATATTATCAGAATAGGTCCTTGTTATCGGAATTGTCTCAATTATCGGAATTGTCCCAATTATCGGAATTGTCTCAATCACTGGAATTGTCTTTATCACCGGAGTTGTCCCTGACTTCAGAATTGGTCTCAATCATCAAAATGGATCCTAGTTATTAGAATTGGTCCCTATCATCGAAATGGGCCCCAATTATCGATATTTGTCCCTTTNNTTTATCGAATTTGTCCCTATTAATGGAGGTGTCCCTACTCTTAGAATTTTGTCCTTATTATCGGAATTTATCCTTACTAAAGGAATTGGTCTCTATTATCGAAA
>ONZE01023279.1:0-26433 GCA_900322265.1 Macarthuria australis
CATATGGAAATATTGTTAAGGGAATTTCTATTTTCAAACGAGATGGTTCGTGAAGTCCATGTACTAATAAACTTCCCACATAGCTTGCTGCACAATTTTTAAGGGGTTTTCTTTGCATGAACAAGAATATAACCATGATACACAAACCTTTTTGGAAATATTGGAGTTGAACCATTTTTTCCGAAAAGTCGTGACAAAGATTGGAACACGTTTTCAAATTTTTGAAGCGGGATAAGTAGTCCCCCAATTTACAATTTGCGTAGAGATCCAAGTCAAAAGAGCGAATTGTTGTGAAAATAAACGCACACACGTCATACAAGCCCCTTGCAAACATGTCACTTCATGTTAATCCATACAATATGAAAGTAAATCTTTTGATCATGCCGTTAAACAAGTAAGCTTAGGACGTGATTTTCTGTTCCGCTAGTCAACCGGTGTAGTTAGTTTCCGTAATAAGTAGCTGAAAATTTGACGTACTTTACCCGTGTAGTATTACCATCTGCCGCGTCTCCATTCATTAACCTAAAATGTGAAGGAACCAATGCAAAAATCAACAAGCTAGAACACATAATTTAATGGTTCTAAGGTCTAAACGACCTTTTAGATGTAAAAAGATTAGGCCAATTCTTATACCCTACTTTAATATGCTTTGTTTTGTGTCACTAAACTTCTTTTAGGATGCTTTGGACTATTAACTCTTTTTCCTAGTACTAAAAATTATTCACTTATCAATTACAGCAATATATACGTTAAGAAAGAGGGTCCTCAAGTCGAGCTAGCATATTATGTCTCAATCTCGTGGCAGGAGGGCTAACAACCGCTTTTAGTAAATCGGTTCGTCTTGCACAGCACAAAGTTCCCAGGGTAGGGGTGCGAAGTTAGGGTCTCCCAAACCCGCCGAGCAACAAAAAACTTATCCCCACACCCAATCCACCACCCGAGGCAGTTTCCGATCTCCAAATCCGCATCAGCCCCCCGGGTATAATAACAATAATAAAAGTAAAACCTGCATCCGCCCGAAATTTGAACTACCATACCCACCCTAGTCACCTGTGCGGGTTTGATTTTTTCATCCACCCTCGCCCCATCACCTACTTGAACACATCCAAAACCGCCCCACTGCGGCCCGAAATCCACCTAAATCTGCCATACAGCCATCCCTATCCCAGAGCGTGTGGGCAGAAGAGACAAATTTTGTCTCACTTTTTGACAAGGTTACAAACATGGAGGGGATGGGGTATCAAAGGACCAAAATCTTACTATTTTGACTTCTTCGGCGGAATCCTCTGCATTTGAAGTAGTTGCTCAATGGAGTCTCTGGTACAGGTATCAACTTCCCCACGACGGCAAGCGGCCAACTGGCGTAAGGGGGGAAAAAAGAAAAAAAAGTTGGTATACTGCAATTTTTAAAGATCAAATATCTAAAGCTTTATTAAGGCAAAATGATCAAACTATATTTGTCTACAGTGATATATTTATGTCCAGGAAGAACGGAGAGCAAAAACCCTCCTGAGATGATTAAAATGTACCTGATGAAACCAATGGCAATGCAAACAAGCCAGAGTTTCCAGTCCAGCCTTACAGTTGATGCGAACTTGCCCAGGAACTCGATTATGATAATCTGCCGAAAATAAACAAGTATTATGCAAATAGAAGACAGCAGTGGCAAAAAACGTGTGCACAAATTATCACCAGCCTCACCTGAAGTAGCAAAGTAATACCCACAATTCCCATGAACAGACGATTTTTTATAAGTCCTTCAAATATGTTAACTCGTTCTGGCTGACGAGCATTGAACTCGTTGAAAATCTGCAGATCAACAGTGAGATTATTTTCTTGAAGTTGTGCCACGGAAGCTAAATACCAATGCAACAAGCATGAAGAAGGGAAAGAGCGAAAAACCAAGGTATGCAATCAGAAAACCAGCGTAGTGTATATCATTAATTTGTGAAGAAGTGGTCAATCAAAGACATAATTCATGGAAGAGACAAATTGCATCATGATCTTCACCAGCTCTTTGTGTAGCCCCATGCTCAAATTTCTCCCATCTAGTTCAAACAAATACAAAGCAGCAAGGAAAGCTAGCTTCTAATATCTACTCTTTTATACGGCTAAGATCATAAACAACTAAATGAGGAAAAAAACCAATTCATCGAGGACAAAATGTGAGGATTCCGGAATTGTAGATTCCCAAGAGGAGAAATTAGATAGATCTTGAATTCCCAGCCCTCCATGAATTATGGTTGACCCGTGTGCTTTTGTAAACTCTTTTTCAGTAAAGGACAATGACAAATGAAAAAACATAGTCTGGCGATAAAAGGTTTTCTGGACTCTTAACACTTCTATCCCCAGGGAACCTCTAGTCCCATTAATATTTTCCCTCCTAACTAAAACGATTTACTCCTTCGTTACAGACAACAGAGATCATAAAGAGCACTTAAGCAATTAAGAAAGGCTTACAATAATGCAACAATAGACGGGACACACTAATTTCTGAAGCTTTGATAATGCATACAAGACCACAAAAATTCGTAATACCATTATCAAAGGAAGAAACTTCAAATACAAATTTAAAAAGCCTTATGGTTAGTTTGGATAGGTGGATTTGGATTTCAAATGCAAGTAGGATTTAAATCACAAAACTAACATCAAATCCTTCAATCCAGACACAGCCTTAGACTTTTCTTTTCTCTCGATGGGCTCACCTGACAAAAGACAAATGCATTGAAGATCACTGTATTCTTGACTTTGTTAGCCTGGGCAGTGGCATCATGCTGAAGATGCAAAATATTTCGACCTTGAAAGTTGAGAACAAGCAGGACAATAATTTGATACACAGCCTACAATGCAAACAAAAACAGAGACAAGAATTATGACATAATAAATGAGAAAATCATTCTGACAAAATCTTTGCAATATAAAAAGCAATGTATTATACAGACCTGTATCAGTACGTTCCTCCACATAATATTTGTTATAAGAGGTTCCCTGAAAAACAGTATACAGTTAAATTTTCCGATTCTCAAGGATAGTCTGTTAAGCATCAAACCAAAATCTACTACTTTCAAACAGAAACCATTGTTAGGGCATGCTGACTACATAGCTTGAGATCAGCCATGTCATAAAGTTACTAGAATTAAGCGACAAGAAAAACAGCCACAAATAACATAACATCAACAGAATTAATCGAGAGATGGGTGATCAAAAACTGAAGAACAAGAAAATACAGCCACAAATAAGATAACATCAACAGGTGATCAAAAAGCTGTAGAACATAACATCAACAGTGAATATGTCAATTTAAGTTTTGTGATATTTATGGATAAAACAGTGCAGACGCCTGCTTCTTACAGTTTATATAGTTTTTTACATCACAGCCAACTGCATGTCATTCCGTATCGTCTTTCTCTGAACGTGCTATCAAAACACTAACCTACAACCATCTTGACAACAGTCTCATCTCTATAATCAATATAGAAATGTCCTCTCACTAGCCCATCTCTTGTTATCTTACGCTATATTCACCATTAGTTTACACCATAAAATCATCCATCTCTGTTCAATGAAACAACCCCCACCAAAAACAAAAACAAAACAAAAACATTATCGAAGCCCCAAAAAGAATTTACCCAAATTTTCTAGTGTGGCATGCTAGATACTGCCTTAGTATTCATAACCTTGATAGTTCAACATGGCATAGTTTCCATCCCATCAAGAAGCAAATTCATCGAGTAATTACCTCCACCCCAAAATCTTAATAACCCAGTAACATCAGAAATTATAAGCATCATGATGCAAAAATAGAGATGCAAGTGCAACAAGATGGGCTAATAAAACAATACGAAGAGCAAATCAAACTAATAAAAGCTGAATGACAACATATTTGAATATCATTTAGCTCCCAGTTCAGACCTTCGACCAACAGGAGGTCTGTGCATAAGGTGATCTGTAGGTGGTTCTGTAGCCAAAGCAAGTGCTCCAAGAGTATCCATTATCAGGTTGACCCAGAGAAGCTGTATGACACAAACGGAATATTACTGAAGACAGTTACCAGACAGTAAATATTCACAAGAAGAATAAAAAATAATGACTCAAACACAGGGCAAGAACAGAGAAATCGGGAAAGGAAATTTACCTGCACTGCATTTAATGGGACTTCACCAGTGGAAAATGCAGCAACAACATTTATAACAAGGGCAGCAACATTAACTGTGAGTTGGAACTGAATGAATTTCTGAATGTTTGCATAGACAGATCTTCCCCATCGAACAACCTGAACAAATTTAGCATGAATGTTTTAGAAGCGAAATTCCTTCACCTCCAAAAAACATCAAATCGGAAAAACCAAAGAAAATAACTTTTGAACCTAAAAGTGCTTCCCAGTAGCACCACTATTACTTAAATGGTTATTCCAAACCAGTGCACCACATGATGCAGACTTTTTCCATCAAACATTGACTAATAGAGAGGCCCACCAACCTTTACAACTGAAGCAAAATTATCATCCAAGATGATGATATCCGAGCTTTCTTTCGCTACTTCTGTACCTTGAATACCCATTGCAAGACCAATGTCGGCCTAAAATCCAAATAAGCAGAATCCCAGTTGTACCAAGTAGAAAGATATTAATCCATAGAAAAATAGAACATTAAAGTAGGTAATGAAATTAGTAAACCTAAAAGAAGTAAAGCAAAACATAGAAAACGTGTTAGAAGATCACAATTCGAAGATGAAGATCACTATGTATGTGAAAACATAAGTGGCCTCAGTCCGAGACACGGAGGCAGTTTAAACATAAACCAAAACTAGTCTGTCTCATGTTTCACAGCTACCTCATGTAATGCGGGAGCATCATTTGTGCCGTCTCCAGTAACAGCAACAACATGACCCTTCTTCTTCAACGCTTGGACAAGCAAAAGCTTATCATTTGGTGAAGACCTTCCCATAACCTGAAAATCAATAAACATAGTTACATTTCTTGGTCCATAATGATATCATTTTAATTCTATAATATTAGTTTAGTTCACAACTCGGTATCTTGTTATTCTTTCTAATGCAATTAAGCGAGGGCAGGGCAATTCATTGATAACAAGTGACAAAGTGCGTACTGATATCCTTTCTGCAATCTCTAGCCTCTCTGCTTCCGACTTATTACGGAATGATTTTCCCTCGATCAAATTTGGTTCACTAGCATCCGCATCTGAAGCCAGGATGCCACATTCCAGAGCTATAGCTTTTGCAGTTTGAAGATTATCACCAGTGACCATGCGCACCTGAGCAATAAGATACAATTTTCTTATTTATTGGGTGAAAGAAAGATCATCATATCTTATGTAGCTCAGCTAACAAGAATGTATATTTTAAAGTATTAACATGAACGAAATTCAAAGGACAAAAAGGGGTTGCTACATTTTGAGTCAGGAAGAACTCAAGGAGAAATCAAAGGGAAGTCAATCTTTAGAAGGGAATAAAAAAAATTAACTTGCAAGCAACCAAGAGCCCAGATGGGAGATAAATGCTGCATAGACTTTCCCCCCTCTTTGAGTGATGGAGTTGGCAAAAAAGGTAGGGGCATCTCTAAAAGGAATGAGAATGCAACAAGATCTGTAGACATGCATGGAAGTTGACAGTACAAAAAATAACTTATTTGCACCCCTCAATGTCACTCAAATGGAAACCACCTAGTTGCCCCATGAACATGATTGAATAATTATCAGCAAATCATTTGTTGAGTTCATCAAACTACACATGGCTGTATCATTGTTTATTACAGATCACAAGGACCTATTTTAACTTGGGGTCTCATCCTATTTTTTTGGGCCAAATTTTTAAGTTTAGAGATTAACAATTGAAAACCCTTACCACCTGAAGACCAAATTAAAATATCCCTATTGTTGATCACCCAAAAAGAAAATCAAACACATTTGTTGAAGGAAGCAAAATAGAGAGATATTAACAAGACAAAAGTACAGAATATTAACATCCAAACTCCCCCCCCCCCCCCCCCCAAAAAAAAAAAACAACTTTCCGTCCCCTATAAAAGGAGACATAAGGCTTGCATTAGGAAATCACAGGATCTTGGAAATCTCAGGATTGAAGGAACTGTGTCTAATAAAACAATTTAATCAAAAAGTCTCCCTTCATGACAGCAATATAAGACCTCATATAAATAACTTTTTCACAGACCAGTGCCCAATCCCTTCACCAAACCCTTTCAAGTGAATGAAGAACACTTGGGCAGATGAATTAACAAGTTAGAATAATATCACACATTTCCTACTTCTAAGTTCTACTAAGCTCAAAAGGTTGAAAAATGCAAAGTAAGAAAAATGTATCAACAACTTCGAAATATTGGAGAACTGAGTGCAACTGGAGAAAAGCGCACATACCTTTACACCAGCAGTCGTGCACAGCTGAACTGCATCTCTGACCCCAGGTCGACAAGGATCCTACGTTTTCGAAGATTAACCATCAATACTTGACATATTAATCATCACCCATGCCATCCAACCACATTGAGAACAATACCCAACACAAATAGAAGGCACCAGAATAAGCAGCGGCAATATGCAAGGCAATGAGAAATTTCGACCTAAGCAGGAGATTAACACGTAAACATCTCTTATACAATGATTTACACACTACTCCTTCCATCATGTGTTGAATGGACATAGGTAGTAGCGCAGGTATACGACCAGACTTCACTATTTCTGGAGATTTCACTAGATCACTTGTTTTAGAGTGCACAACTGTAATTCCATGTCCATTTATCATGATCCAAAAATATCATTTAGGAGTCAAATGAGTAACAAATAGTTTTCCTTTTTCACTAGGTAGAAGAATTCAATGGAAGGACACCAAGGTGGTGTTGCCTCAGGTAAAATCGCCAAATGAGTAACATAGCTTCCAACAATATTGATCCAGTATACAGCATAGAACTAGTGAAAGCCACAGACCAACAAGGTTTTGGAACTCGCAAAAGCATAAGACAGAAATTCTTATGTAACATCATTTTTCTTGGAAATAAGAATAGGATTCATGAATTCAAGCAAGTTCACAATTTTCTAAAGAAATCAACCTGCACAAAATATAAATCTCTTGACACTGTTAAGATGTCTGATTGATACCATCTAGTTTAGAAGATCCGTGATTTTAGTTAAATGAATTCTTTTAACACATATTCCATCTCAACCCACTCAGAGTGTAGTTCCAATCCCATTTAGCTAGAAGTGTGCACAAGCAGCATTTAGAATGAATAAACTAGCACCTCACTTAATGGAACCAAGGGAGATATAACAGAAGGGAAAATGCCATTCAGGAAAAAAAAGAATTATGAGGACTAATCTCTAACTTACTGAAGGACTAAAAAATGATGAATTAAAACACAAGACAAGCAACAGACTCTGTTTCACTACTTGAAAATGCATCCTAGAAGATGCAAAAAACCAAATACCTTTATACCAACAATAGCCAGCAAGATCAACTCATCCTCTGGCAACTTCCACTGAGCTAGTTGATCTTCATCTGAGGGCACTTTATCAACCTCAGATGTGCGATAAGCAATGGCAACACAACGAAGACTTTGTTCAGCCATTTGCTCGATTGCCTTCTTAAAAAAAGCCAACTGCGTAGAATTGGTAACCTCAAATCAGAGAATGGATATGCATAAAAGCATGTATCAATGTATCCAAAAGTTCACCTAGTGGTGACCATTCAAAGTAATCACACTATGTTCAGGTTTTCATTGCAAACTTGGAATAAATTTCAGCCTCATAGACTGCGACCACCATTCTGTTTACTGAGCACATATACTAGGGGCAATAATCCATCTTGAAATCTGATAATATTAATTGTGTTAATGAAACTATGCAGCTTTATACATTCATGTTCTAGATCAAAAAAGAGTTGCGAGAGGAAAATGAAATTCTCTAATCCCTTCAAAAGAAGATAAATGAACCCCCCCCCCCCCCCCGCGGGAGAATCTTGAAGACTCGATCTTTCCGATACACTGACTGGAGAGGGACGACAATGGTGGATAGACCACTCAATCTAAAATAAAGAAAATACTTAATTAGACCAATATACAGCTAAGCGAAATGGAATAAGTTTCAGTTTTGTTTACTTTCCAGGTTAAGAAAACGAAAAAAAATATGCTCAATATTGGAAGTATTTTCATGCCATAATAGCTAGCTATTTACGTATCAAAGCAAGGCACGAAACTTTTGGCCCTAGATTTTCTGCTTCAGACCTTGTGCTCATCTAGTGAAGCCACATGGTCATTTTCATCCATGTAACAGGAGCATGAGGCCAAGACAATTTCTGCTGCTCCCTTCCAATGTATATGGACTTCAGAATCATTCTGCAAATAATTATCACAAAAGAAAAAAGAGAAAATAAAGTTAGTACCAGAAATTGGCTATGATCAAGAAACTACAAAGGAAAAAAGCCATCGGTTTCCATTTTTTTTTCTTTTTAGAGATAGTTATAGAGACCCACAAAGGGAAGAAAATGTCATACAGAGTCGACAGAGGGAAACAGGAGAGGTTTTCTCATCAAGAAAACCCTTCCGTGATCGTGAAAATCTTACAGACTTTATCCCAAAACCTAAATGACGGACAGAAGCTCACTTTCTTATACCTAACCGGTTAAGGCACTTAATTCCAACTATTAGCACAATGATTCAGAATGGGATTCGTATTCACTAAAATATCACGCAATTAGTTAAAACTTTTTGCTCTCCGCAAGACAGATAACAAAAATACTCACCTTGATGCAAGAACAAGTTAGGCGCTTCACTTAGCAGCTGGGTAAGGTCTTTGTACGTGGGGTGTGTGTGTGTGTGTGTGTGTGTCGGACAGAAGCTCACTTTCCTATACCTAACCGGTTAAGGCACTTGAATCCAACAATTAGCACAATGATTCAGAATGGGATTCGTATTCACTAAATATCACGCAATTAGTTAAAACTTTTTGCTCTCCGCAAGACAGATAACAAAAATACTCACCTTGATGCAAGAACAACTTAGGTGCTTCAGGTAGCAGCTGGGTAAGGTCTTTGTACTCTGTGTGTGTGTGTGCGCGTGCGCGTGTGCGTGTGTATTCCTTTTGTTCTGCGTGGAGAGAATGGGAGGAATGCTGGGTTTTTTTTTTCTGTGTGCGTGTGCGTGCGTGTGCGTGTGCGTGTGAATTCCTTTTGTTCTGCATGGAGAGAATGGGAGGAATGCTGGTTTCACAAGAACAAAGATTAAAGCTTTGGTCTACCAAAAGACGTAGACAATGACAAACCCCCAAAATGAGTGTGATGCAGATCGATGTTTCCGGCTGCTGAAATGCTAGTTATCGGCTACTGAAGGGAAACCCAGCATTAAAAAAGGTTCCTAATGAACTTCCTTACAAAATGCTTACTTACATTTTTACCTTGACATGAATTAAAAAGAGAATGTAAGCAGGTTAATGCTTCCTTAGACCACAGACAACAGTGATTTATCTTTGGATCTGGAAATAAGACGAACAGGAAATGAATCCAACAGAAGCAAGCTGGCACAACATTCTTTCCCAAACTTACCACTTTAACTGCAACACCACCACGTTTTTTCTCTGAGTTGAACGGGAAAGCATGGATAATCTTGGATTCTGATCTTTTGGCATCAAAGTTCATTCCAAGCTGTAAAACGTTGGGTTAATACATGAAAGAAGAGCATAATCAACTATTATCACAAGTATAATAATTAGAAGTTACCTTAACAGCCCAAGAAAGTATGGCCTTTTCAGTGGGTGAACCCGAGAACTCAATATCACCCCCACCCTGCGTATGAGACAGAAAGAAATGAACAGGGTTGGTCAGTCATTCAACTCAAGAACCTTTTTTCCCCCTTTTCACGTAAGGTAAGACCCCCTTTTTTTCTGCAGACGAAAAAAGCCTTGCAACCAATATCATAGCAATAGGTTTGAGCTCTTTCCCGAACAGCAGTGGCACTGCTGATGAGCTCAATTGGCTGTCAGGGACAGATGATGGGAGAGGAAGTTCGATAGCAGGCAGAAGGGAGGGGTTGAATCCTTGAACCAAGGACAGTGGAGTATGAAAGAGGGGGATTTTCTGAATTAATATTTCAGTGCTCCAGTTAACATGGGGTCAATCTTGCTACCACTTTGGGTTTTTCCCCCCGGAATTACTCCTCTCACAAAAACTTAGAAAGATACCCACCCACATGACATCCTCCAAGTTATTAATCAGCCATCAGAAGAGAGCCCTAATGTGGTTGCATTAAGTAACATGAAAATAATGAAACATAAAATTAAGCGTAAAAAATAACAAAAAACTTGAACTGCACCACTAACCTCAGGCACAAAAACACTTCCAGTTGTATTCTGCGCAATGCCCTCAATGAGCAGAGAAGACAAAGTAGGAGACAACAGTGAGCCATCACTTGGGGGATCAAGTTTCTTCCCATTCGCATAAGCCTCAACAACAGTCATCTGCATATGAAATTAAAGAGAGAGAAAAATATGATTCTGAGACAGAGAACGAGAAATACTATTTCTAGCAGCACTACCTCTTAAGCACAAGACTGACACTCAATTATGGACATTGCATGGTGATGCAATCACATAAAATGTTAGCCGCAATATCCAAGCAATAAACTTATGTTTTACCCCTGTAAACAAAAACTCAGCTACCCTAAAAATTATGCTAATTGTTCACCCCGCAGTAAGGCTACTCTTGGTCCTAAAAGTCAGATCTCAACCACACATGCAAAAACTTACTCGAAAATGACCCGATATTTTGAACACAATTTCAAACCCGAAACCAGATTTTACCTCAACCCAAATGACTGTAAAATTTTGGGTAAAACTCAACCCATTAACCCATCACTACTCAATAGGTCAAGGTAAATATTATTAGCAAAAGTTTGTTTCGTACTCTTACTAGTTGAGTTGAACTAATAGATCAAAATTTGAAACTCATATGTTATTTAATTATTGTAAATCGACCATCCTTTTTCTTTCTTCTATTTTGATTTTTCTCAAATGATCACAGCCATTAGACTTTCTTTTGTCTACTTCTCTATCATTTCTCTCTCTTTCACATATATATTCAATCTGAATTGAAAAACTTTTCACTGATGGTTGAGTATTGAGAGGCAAACTTAGAGAATACGAGTGTATAAATCGAAAGAGCTATAATTAAGGCCGTTTTGACAAACCCATTGGGTTAGGGTCAGGGCCAACCCGCCCGACCCCTAAACTACCCGAACCTGACGTGACTACCTGATTGACACCTCTAATATCAGCGCCATAACATGTCACATAGAACTTCTTAAACAACAGAAAGAATATATCAAATTCACTGCCCCAAATTTAACCAAGTAAAGCTTTAATTACACTCATTCAAGCCATATGATATATACTAGAAAAGGAGGCAATAGGAACTTAAACAATAGTTGCAAAATTCTCGCCTGGTTCAGAGTCAAAGTTCCAGTCTTGTCACTGCATATCGTAGTGGCTGAACCCATGGTTTCACATGCTGAAAGCCTCCGCACCTGCGTTGAACAAACACTTCATCATGATAACAGCTACGTGACATACGCACAAAAAACAAAACAAAACAAAACAAAACGAAAGAGAAAAGCTATAAATCTTCAGATACAAACCAAAGCCTTGTCCCTCATCATTTTTCTCATTGAGTAGGCAAGACTGCAAAAACACCAAAAAGAAAATCAATCAGTGAATAGGGGGGGGGGGAAATGAAACATAGGTCCAGAAAATGAGCAGCAAAATGTCAAGTCGATATCACAAATACAGAAGGCAAGCAAAGGAACCTTAGACAACATTTGGTTACCATCACAGAGAACTTCAAAAGTAGATTAACAGCAGTGAGTCTAAAAAACAAATAAAATTGCGATATTTTCTTTTTCCCAGGGAGAAGACGGACTCAAGAAGGTTAGGGATAGAAGAATAGGTGTCACAGGAAATCCTCAAAGCAGACACATCAAGGCGGTACAAGGAAGCCATTAGTGCAGGATATTTAGTGATAAGAGTGATTTATTTACGTCTTTTGGCCCAACGAGATAATATTCACAGACAATGCACTACTAATGCATTGCACACATGTTTTCACTACACACTTTCAGGAGCACACACCACTAATCTTGTAACACTCTATTCTTTCCATAGCCAATTTCATTGAAACAAGGAAGACTAAAGTACCATATAAAGATGTCATTTCCAGTGATAGGGAAGTCATTATTGAGAAAAATTAAACGAATGAAATGGTAGACATACGTTAGGGTCACAGCTAATGGAAGCCCTTCAGGCACAGCAACAACAACTATAGTCACCTGGAATGTCATTAAGTTGTTAACACTCGTAAGATTGATATAACAAATGTATGAAGAACAGAAAATATCCTTGAAAAGTGCACGTACAGCAACAGTGACAATCTTTATCACCCCATCTACTGCATGACCAGCACTCGTCTTTCCTCCCTGGAATTGGGGACTTCCATCAGCATTTTTAGTATGACCAGTGAAGTACCTAAACCAGGGAGGGAAATCATATATTACACACTAAACCACTGCTATAAATACGATATTACACTCTAGACCTGTGTTTTCAGTATGACACAGTAAATTACCTAAACCAGAGAAATCATATATTACTCTCTAAACCACTGGTATACATATAATGCCTACATAGAGAATAGACTGTAAACTAAAAAAATTCTTACCTTGCGAGAAGAACAACTAAAACAACAAAAGCCACTGTTAACCCAGCTATACCAATAAAAGTCGCCAACCCATTCAGGCGTACCTGTGACAGGTAAAACAGTGATCAATACACCAAAACAAACAGAAAACCCAAAATACAGATATAAATTAGTGGTTGTTCAGCTACACGTGTACAAGACAAAAACCGACAGGACTGCAACCAAAACCTCCCAAAAATTGAGATTTTGAACAAAGACTCGATGAAATTCAAGACCATCAGAACCCGAAAAGCCTCAAAAACTTTGGTTAGGGTCAACATTGAGGAAAGTCGAGTCGACCCAAATGACCTCTACCAATTATGGTTGAGCGAATACCCAAGCAGTTAAAGCATTACAATTCCTAGAAAGTTCTAAATATCAAACATACTAGGAAAAATAAGCAAGTACTTCTGCTCTTAAGCACCATTTATCTCTTCTTTTTTATTTTACTGGTCACTGGTCCAACATACTATTCGTTGTCCAATTCTGGCTGCTCTTATATTTTAAATCTCAGTCGCTGCCCATATAGTTATTAAACTTTGTTGGAAGTTAAATGACAAATACAAACCACTTCACTAAAGATAATGGTTAAAAGAAAACGAATGCATATGTGTCTCCAACCTGTTGAGTTAACAAGAAACCAAAAGTTTTGAATTGGCGTTCAACATTTTCTAACCCAGAAAAGTACCTGAAATACACACCGACCCAAACCTCACCTAATTGAATCCTAGAGATGTCATACAGAACTTACCTGCAAATTCTTAAAGAACTTACCTGCAAAGGTGTTTCTTCACCAGTGTCTTCTGAAATACTAGCCATAAGCATTCCCCATTCGGTGTTTATACCCACACTTGTGACCTGAATTTCATTCAAGGTTAACATTATATTAATGCACAACTAAGAATCTCATGCACAAAGACAGACATATGAGAATTAGACAGCATAACTACACAAACATGTCTCAATCCGCACAAATTTCGACAGACAAATAATAATATCTGGGGCTAGTCCCTTGTAAACAAAATTTCAACAAAAAAGGAAAAGAAGGAAAACTAATTAGATTACCTGGACACAGATTATAATATCACATTACTATGAATCTTCAACAGTACAGGAGGGTACCAACAGAACTTGAACCTCTCATGAGCACAATTACCTAATTTCCTTGGAATACAGACCACATTATTTGCCTACAGCTTCTAGATGTTCCATCACCTTCCTCACTTCAAAAAAGCAACTAACTATCACTAAAGACTTATTCACCCTTTAAGCGAACACAGTTGAGCATGAACCAAAGTGAACCTAACCAAGAGTTTTTACATTTTTAAAACACTCCACCAGCATATACAAGCCCTTTGCTTACTTGAAAAAAAAATATATAAGGAAGATGCAAGAAAACTCATAGCAAAGTGTCATGATGCACATTACCAGTTATGACACTTTATAGTGCTTGTAAGAATTCAAAAAAAAAGTTGCTCTCACCCTCCACGTTTCAATATCAGCAGAAATAAAGCTCAAATGGATGCAGAATGAAACAGAAGCCCAATATTCTTTCCGTGCCATTTTTTCTAAAAGGACTTAATCAACAAGGTTTTCTATAATGCAAGTAGAAGGGGAGGGAAGCTACTTAAGTAGCAAGTAAGTATGCCTCCAAGCAGGTAAGAACCAGTGAAGTTCCCCTAAGCAAAGGAAGATCGACTATCATCGTCATAGCACTAGACCTGACAAACAGTTCCAGTTTGGTTTCAGTTTCGGTCCAAAATTTGTTATCACAATCTGGTAGAAATTGGTGGCAGTTAGGATTTGGTTGGGATCTTATTCAAGTTTGTATTTTTCTTGAGCTTTGAGGCAAGATTAGTCATTTTGAGTACCATATGCTAGCTTAATTTCGGGTCGGTATCACTTCAGATCAGTTTCGGTTCAAAAAATATTTGGTTTGGATTCGGGGTCAATCGATTGGGTAATCGATTCAGCTTTGCCAGGTCGCCAGAGAACCAGTAATCTAATCTAAGTAGACTGAATGCACTCATGAACCCTCCATTCAGCATATTAAAAGTTAGTAGCATACAACAGACTTTTTCTTTTCCCCCCTTGTTCCTTTTTTTCCGAACCACCAAACATAACTGCAGAATGTATAGAATACAACACACCATGACACTTTGGTTTACCAACCAAAATAAGGAGGAAATCCTGCTCAATTTATTCAGAACAACAACACTAAGAACACGCAATAATTGCAAAGACTAAAGTAGAGCCTAGATTTCTTGACTTATCCAAGTAGGTTTTTATACAAAAACAAAAACGTACTTCACCTCCTTTACTTATGTAATAAGTGTATCTTTCAAATTGTAGAATTTAAAAAATTCAGGACAAAGAAATGTAATTCTTTTCTCCCAAATTCTAAATGAAGTTCACAATATTCATGCATCTTTGTAACTAACGCAATAATAATACAAAGTTACTAACATAGAACCAACATTAATACTATTCTGAACATAAGCCTACCACCTGTAAAAGATCTACTAGAGCTTCAAGCTATAGTTCCAGTAAAGAAAAGCTAAACAAATGTCACGAGAAAAAGAAAAAAAAGTTTCAACTTTTACCAGCATAGTTCCATAGCCATCTGCTACTTTGCAGCCAGACATTAAGAAAGGCGACTTAGAATCCTTGACAACCTGCAGAAATCCAACAAAAGCAACAAACAAATTTCAGAGGTGATCTAACATATTAAAAAGGACTGTTCGTGTAAGGAGGCCTACAATCTTGCTCTCTCCCGTCATACTTGACTCATCAATTGCAAGAGATTGGCCAGATATTAGAACTCCATCAGCAGGAACCTAAACATAATAAAAGCCAAATAAGCAAACAATAGAATTACCTGATCTATCACGGACAAAGTGACAAGTATAAAAGAAGAGGCAATCAATCACCTGATCTCCAATTTTCAATGGTACAACATCACCAACAACAATATCAAATATTGACACTTCCACCCTTCTACCACCCCTGATAATCTACACACACATAAAAGAAGCTCAATGGCTACAAGGAGGAATATTGTTTCCAAGGCGTTAGAATTAAAGAAAATTTCAGGAACTTAAATATACCTCCATATGTATATTCCTTTTTTCCTCATTCAGATTTTGAAACTGAAGCGATTGTTTGTAATCACTGATGGCTACAAAATCGGAAGAACACAAATTAACAAGTTTATAGATAGAAATACCACCTTATTGGAATCAATGTAACTAACATGAAATACCCTTATGGATAGAGATACAGCTTGTTCACAAGTATTTGGTTGGCCAGAAACATTAACAGATTGTCCCACATGATGGTAAGGGCATCTAGTCATTGATTCCGGCAAAAGGGTAAAAACCCACTAGTCTTCACCTAGTTGCACCAACCCAGGTCGGGCTTGGGCATCAAATTTTTTCCATGGCCTGGCCCAGGCCCCGGCCCGGCCCGTTTTTAAATTAGGCCAGGCCGGTCAGAAAGCCATGCTTAAATGCAATATGCAAATGGAGTTCCAAGTCCAACCAGCGGTTAAACAAAAAGAGAGAATGTATAAATAAAATACAAAAGACCATTACGAGACACGTGACACAATACGACATGCAGACGGTGTTTGTCAAAAATTTAGACTTTCAACGCAATGGGACACGTTCAACATTAAACTTTATAAACATATATGATATATCTTTTCTCTTTCTTTTTTTTTTTTAAAAAAAAATATCATACAAACAAATACTTAAATGTTTTTCACCCAATTCTATAGTGAAGGACTTGTTAGTTGTTACTAATGAATGAAAGAAATATAAAAGCTAAGGGAAGGTTTCTGGGGTTTCTTGTACCTATAAAGTGTCATCTTTCCGATAAAAGAAAGATAAAAGAGCTTACCTTGAACGTTCAATGGAAACAGGTATAGAGAAAATCAAATAGGCAGATGAGTCTCGTTTTAATTTATTTCACCTTCTACCAGCGATGGATATGTCAAATACAAGTGTCTCTGGACAATCGTGTCATGTCGTGTTGAAAAAGGTTAACGTGTCCAGAATAATCGAAGCCGTGTCAGACATGTGTGCGAGTGTGTCAGTGTCCCGGGTGAATCGGAAAACCGACATCCATGCCTGACCAGCTTGTCCGTGCATCAAAGGCTTTCACACCAGCTAACATATTTATGGTTCAATTATTAACAATTCCATCTCAACATTCCATTTTGGCAGCGACAATTTAATGTTTCAGTAAGCTTTTCCCCCCTATTGTTGCCTCAATGATATTATGCACATAACTTATGTCACATGGGCAAAAAAAAAAAAAAAAAAAAAAAAAATTCCGTCAGGGAAAACATGAGAAGATTAAATAATGTAACAAATACAGTTATATAGGGAAATTCTATGGGGTAACCCTAAGATTTTCGACAATTCCTAAGGTAACCTTCTGTTGTAAAAACCTTGATGTTTAAAAGTGTGCAAGGACAAACCTCCGTCCCTTTTTCCATTAGCGATTGTAAGTTTGACCATTAAATATGCATGTCAAGACTAAAATACCCTTCCCCATTTACTCTAACCCCCCTTCCCCATTTAAAAATGTAAAACCAATAATATGTTTAAAAAATCAAGAAAATAGAGAAATAAAGTTATAAGTATCTTAAAACATACAAAATTATAATATATATAGATATAGATATATAATTAACACCAACAAACTTAAAATAAAAATACAAATATCTAAAAAGATACAACACTAATACTTAAACATATTTCCGGGTAGCAAGAGGGTGGGAGGCAGGTTTCATAGAGTTTGGGGGGTCAAGAGGAGGTAGAGAGGGGTAAGTAGGTGGTGGAGGGTAGGCATGGGTGCGCAGAGAGATATCAAAAGTCAACTACATTGGCTGAAAAGCCCCTTGATGGCACTAACCTTTTATTGGCCAATAAGCATACCACTACAATCCATACAAAACAGAAAACTTCTAAGTGGGATTGTCATTGAGAATGAGATATCTTTTTCATTTTGGCACCATGAGGTTTGGTGAGATTAATGCTGGTTCCCTCTTTTCCTTCATTTCCCATCTGCTCAAGTGATCGATGGAGATATAAAAATTCAACTGCATGGCTTGGAAATCTCTTGATAGCACTAACATTTTCTAGTCGATGAGTATAGCACTATAATCCAGTCGAAACAGGATACATCTAAGTGGGATAGTCATAAAAATGAGATATGTTTTCATTTTGGCAACCAGAGGTTTGGTGAGGTAATTTTGGGTACCCCCTTTTTTCTTTGATTTCCCATGGAGGCACCTCTATGTTTGCAATATATTTTCAAATTGGCAACAAATATTAACGGCATTAACTCTTCTCCAACATTAGACGAAAACATTTCTGTTTTTAATAAATACGAGCAGTGTGTCTTGCATCTAAAAAATATCAGAATATCTATAGTGCAATATCAGATGCAAAAAGAAAATGACACAAATTAGATAGAGTGAAACTTAAAAGATCTACAAAAAATCTACACAGACATCATCCATTAAAGAAAAAGTTGGACTGATAATTTTTACAAATTAGGATTACTGAAAACATAAGGTCCGTTGCATATTATACACCAACTTATGCCTCTTGCAAATTGATACCCAGCCTTTCAATTGTCGCAAATCAATACATGACATTTGAACTATTGCAAATCGTACCCATTGTGGGTCAATTGTTAATGTTTTGTATGCATAACTATAAAAGGCCACTTGGACTGCTGAACAGGCATAATTTTTGTGCAATTGAATGCCTGATTGGCTTTTCTTAATATTGGAGGATCTTGTATGTAATAAAGAAAAAAGAGAAATCAAGAAGTAAGTTGCATAATTTAATAATGTTCATCAGCATGTCACATGACATTTAACAACATTGTATAGAAAAATTCGAACAATTGACTATTAGTGGGGTATGATTTGTAACAATTTTAAATATCAGGTGTCAATTTGCAATAATTAAAAGGTTGGGTATCAATTCGCAAAAGACACAAGTTAGGGTACAATGTGCAACGGATCCCAAAACATGAGTATAAAGTCGGTCAACTTTTCAGAGAGAGAATTATTGAAGAAAAAAGAATGATAGCCCACACCTTAGGGCCAAACCCAGAAAGATGCCACTTCCAACTCGCCCAAGTTCTTCTAGGTCAAGTGGTGAACCCATCAATCTCACGAATAATCCAGTTTATTTGCTACTTCAAAGAAAGCTAGCCCACAAGGAGTACAAGACGTCCTCACACGATTACAAAGGTAAAACAAACAACTAAGCAACAATGCCTTTCAATTATGCTACGCCAAAATAACTTTAATCAGTCCAATCAAGAAGACAGTGATTGATTCTAAAAGATTCGAAAATGATGCCCAAGACGAACACCAAACAATAGCTAACACCATACACCTCAATACAAAAATTTCCATGAAAGGCTCTTTTCCCCTGTCCCTGTTCTTTCTCACAACAAACCATTCTATAAACAAAGCCTTCAAATTCCAGAAAACACCCAACAATCTCTGACGGCATAAAGGAGGAAATTCCATAAACGCCAACCGTGGGGGCAATGAGGAAAGGATGCTTGTTTATATCAAAAGTTAGGTAATTTAAATTAATAGCCAACGCTAATTATCAATCAAAAAGAAAAGAAAAAGAAAATGGAGAGAGAAACATAAATTAACTACATCGTAGATCTTCGGTCAATTTCTATGGATACATATAATTGATTTTAGGGAATGATTAACAAAGACGGACAGAGACACAATTGGGCAATCAAATGTCTCACTGTCATTTTCTTCTTACTTGTTATGAAATAGCATGTAGAAAATCTCTTTTCAACCGAAGTCTAATAGAAAAAAACGTTATGCATTGTTAGGGGCAAGGCTATCTAAATCTGACATCTCTTACACAGCACAAACTAGGAGCCTCGTGGTAGGTATGGGGATCGTGGTATGGAATGGTGACTTCAAGGCTGAAGAAAGGAGCAACTATCTGAAAAGGACCAGCAAGGTAGCACTCCACTCCCGAGACTTCTACAAGACGAGAAAAGATATCACTACAAGCACCCTTCTCCTTTCCATAGCATAAATACATTAGACTTGCTTTCCTTCAACATCACTTCCCTATAATTTGCCTTCATTGCTTCTTTTTGTACATGGGTGACACACCCTTGGTGTCCTATTTGAAGTTCTTGATTACTTATCAATTGAAAAAGAAATATTTCAAATCAGAGGTTTGGCTCTGAGACCAAACGGATGTAGAACAAGTCTACAAATTACATTGAGGTAGAGAAAATGGGGGATAAATAGACAAATAATAGGGGGACGAGAACACAGGAGAGAAGAAGATTCAAATTACCGGAAAATTAGACACAAAGAGAACAAGAATTCTGGAAAATAATCTCAAATTGGCCACTTACCATCTAAATGCTCAAAGTTGAATACATCTTTGATTGAGAAAAATCATTACTTAAAGTAAAGATGATGTGAACTGCTAAAATTCGTCAAGTTAAAAAACCAAAAATCCGTATCTCATCCTAATGAAGTAATATTTCTAGTAGATATGACTCAAAAAATAACGTCTATGTCCTAAACTAAATCCCTTAGATCACCTATTCCTCCAAAAAGACAAAAAGGTAGCACCCTAATTCATTTTAAGACGCCCAGCAGCTAACCAACACAAACACCTCAAGATATTAAAATATATAGTACGTCTTGATGCACGTAGAGTATCTCATACACCCTGAGGAGAAGTAGTTATTTTTTGAAAGAATGAGCAGTTTTTTTTTAAAGAAAAGATAGAGAAGTTGGTAGTGTATGGCATACACTTGGAGTATAGGAGAATTTGTGTAAAATATAAGAACTGTGTCAATATTAGATTATGCCAAATTAGTTCTCTTCAATTCTGCAGTAATCATTCTCAGCACAAAACATGAATGCAATCAGTCCATTAAGGTATGACCATCATTAGAACGAAATCCATTTAATACCTGTAACAACAATGACAAGGATGACCGCAAAGAGAATGCTTCCACCATCATACCATCCTTCTTTTATCCCCTGCAGAAGATGGATAATAAGTAACAGTAGACAACAAATGTCAAGGCAACAAATAAACAAAAAGCTATCAGTAACAAAAAAGACAAAGCAAAGTTCTATAATCCTTAGCCCTACAAATCAGACAATGATGATTGAATGACAGAAAATGACAATTTCTTTCAGCTTCTAAATCGAACCTAGTACCAAATAATAATCAATGCTGCTCATCCCATAGAAGCAAGAGCATCCCTGCATGTTTTTATTCACATAACTACTGGTCACGGCATTATGCTCATATAAGTGTACAAAACTACGCAAAAGTAATTGTAGTTAAACCTGATGTGTTGACCCTTTCGCTTTTCTGGCAGTAGGAACGTATATAAGTAATTCTGTAATACCATAATGAAAACACAATCATTGTTTTCTTCTAGACGAATACGATTCTGAGATCTTTTCCTGGAACATGATTGGTTTCTAAGACCAATTCCGGCTCTAGGCCTAAAAAAATTTCCAACCAATTCCACCTTTTCCTCGTCCCAATTTGGTGGAATTCGAAAGAAGAAAAGCCAACACCGAAGTTTGAAGAAGCAAGCTACTGATGATATTTTCATCCTAAAACAGTCCTATCAGTACTAAAAGTAAAAGGAGCTTTGCTTTTTTCCCCCTTTCTATTGAACCACACAAAGGACACAAATGTGCCAATCTCATCTTCCCTAAAGTAATGTGGTTCCATGACATTTATAATGTTGCTCAAAAATCGTAGAGGGAATTTGGCTATAGCTCAGCACCTAAAGGTAACATGTTTTCCATAAACATTTCTTCTGGAAAGATAAAGTCAAGCTTGCATGTTGTATAACAAAATTTATACACAAAACTATTCATAAGCATCGGTCTCCACCAGAATCCATAAACATTCATCTACCACATCTGCTCTGCCCCAACTCACCTCTGATTTGATGCCGAGAGCCAATGATGCCACAGCGGCTACCATCAATATTACTAGAGTTAAATCTTGACAAGCTTCCCAAAGAAACCGCTATCAACAATAAATAAAAAATAAATCAAGATAACATAAAAGTCATAGGCATCTGTATAATGATAAATTGTAAAAATGTATATAGAACATCAACATTCCCCAAAATAAACAAACAGACCCAAAAGCTTCGCCCCTTTTTCTTAGGATATGTGTTTGATCCGAAGATATTTTTCCTTTGCACCAAATCATTATCATCCCCTGGGATTCCCTTCTCCAAATTTGTTTTAAGCTTTTCTGCTAACCCATTCACCTGAAAGTAGAAGCAAATACTGCATGTTAAAATGAAAAGAAGAATAAGGTAGTTGAATAAAAGCCANNTGGAGGACAGAAATCTATAGAAACAAGTTATTAAATCCACAACAGAATGGCATAGGGGTTCAAATGATCACTTCTTCAGATCTTCATCGCCTTGTTTGAACACTACAGGTACAGGAAACAGCTCAAAATCATCATTTCAGCTGGACTTAGTCCTTTGCTTAAGTGCTTCATGTGCATTGGGAGTAGCAATAGGTCACACAGTCATCGAGCTGGAGGGTTCGTTGACTTCCCTATAAGTGTTTCTCTATGGTATCTTAATATTATAATGCTTATCAGCACTTTGTGTGTTGTCTTTTGTTCATAGAAAATTTGTAATCCTATTCACAATGCTAAGCATAATTTTTGACTATTGATCTTTAAAAAAGGTTCCAATTACTTTAAAACAGGTTGCATTATAGTGTAGGCTTACCCCTCCCAATCTCTGTAAAGCAGAGAAATCATGTTCTTTTGACATAGCAGCAAGTTCCTCTTGTGGAACTTCATAATCACCACTTGGAGCTGCAGGATACTCTTGGGATACTGAGAAAAAAGAGAGAGGGGGTGAGGCAATTTGCACAAACAAGAGATGCTAGTCAAAAATTGTATACGGCACCAAGGAAAAAAACACCAACAGTGAAATGGGCACAGGCCTACAACAGTCCAGAAATCGGTACCAAAATGAGTAATTTCACAAAAAAGAAAACTGCTTTGAAGCATAGTTAAGCAAATGGATGAAACTGAAATGACAAATTATTATTACCCTTTGCTCGCTCTCCAGCTTCTTTGAAAAGATTTGCCGCCTGAGACCAGTAAATACAAAATGGATAACAATCTAAATGGCCAAATATAAATAAAAGGAGTTTATATGTTCAAAACATACTCGTACGACTTGTGCATGTGTTCTGATCTTCCTAATTATTTCTTTTTTCTCTTCTTCCTTTTTCAAGTCCAAAGTGTAGCGGAATCTTCGAGAAGCATTTAAAACAAGAGCAGCTTGCTGCAGGAAATAATAACCAATCAGCTCAAATAGATAAATACAATCGAAAGAATCATAGTTAGCCCCACCAAGAGAGGGGTAGAATAAACGCCTATCCTCAATATGATGGGATGGAGATTTGAACATGGGACCTCTCCCAAGCAAGGTAGGTTCTCACCACTAGAGCAACCCCACAACCCCTTCAGTAGAACATAACATTTATGATCATGAACTTTTCCAACTGATTGTCTGAGATATTTCTCAGTAAAATAGAAGGAGAATTATATTCATCCATCAAATAGTAGACACACAGGGCAAGATTGAGCCGCCAATATTATCGTAGTGTGGGGAGAAGCTATATGGGACTCCACAGAAGGATAAGATTTATAGATGCGGCAAATATATCAATATAACTAACAATGATGATTTTGGCCTTGCATGATGCAGTAAAATTTACATAAATCAACCTAAATAGTTCCTAAGATCTAACATATAAATCACAAACTGAAATATGCTCCAGTGGCAAATACAACATAACAACACACTATCCCGCCGAGAACACCGAATGATATCTGGAGGCCAAGATGTACACAACCATATACTCGATAAGCATAAAGGTAGTTTCCTAAGGTCTTCCAAACATGCATAAATAAAGAAATAAAATATACAAAATAACTTGTACTTTCAAGAATTTTCCTATCGTCTTTTCATGTTTGCTATTTGGATAAATCTTGAGGAGTATTGGAGAATCCCTTGTTGTTCAATCTTGCATAGTAATTTGAGTTTGTTATTAGTTACTTTTCTATATCTTTTTATCGTTTGGTTTTTTTTCTTGGGTAGAAAATCTCCATTTATTTGGGATTTAGATTGATTCAAAAACCTAACAGATTTAGATTGCCGAATATAATTTCTATTTTTTTGGTGTTGTCTAGGGCCAAGGTTTAGTGTGTAGGAATCCTCCTCCCCTACATTTATCAATTGTGATATTAGAGCACACACATCAACTCCTGAATGTTAGATTTGCACCAAACGTGAGTGAGGAGCAACCCATCAGCATAATAAACTCCAGTTCTTGCTTTTCCTTTGAAAACAATATTCCACAACGGAACTGTAACGTTTGTTCCAACTAGTAAAGTATTGTATGAATTTAAACATCAAGTAACCAATATGCCCATTGAATTTTCCAACCCCACTTCCATGCAAGATGCTTTATTGACATTTCAGTAGAAACCAAAAAGCATGAGAACATATATCTGCTACAAATATCAATATGTGCAGGCTCAACATCTATTTTATCGTTTTTCTTTTAATAGATATGTCCTCTCTTCAAGTAATCTCAATCCAAAGATCTAAATCTCCCTGCTCTACTCCACATAGTTCTCCCAAAAAGCATTATAAAAAAATAATAGTAATTATGATAATAAAAAGCCTATCATGTGACCAAGTATTTGTAGCATATATCCTGAAGTTTAAATCACAGTGTATGAGCATATATCTATAAAAGGCCCAAGTCACAGTTTCATGTACATTTCACTGTGAGGGCCTTTTCCTTCTAATGAGACGTAAAATCAATGTAAACTTACATTGTTTTCTTTCATCCTCCTCAACCATGGAACAAACTGCATGCTCTTTGGTGTATGAGATACTAAACAATTTACACCATTCAAGGTGCTGAAGGGACTTGTCTATCATCCTATAAATACCACCCTGTTACCCAATACAAGTTTTGAAACCAGACTCGGAAATTTCAAAGATAAAACGAACAGTAACCTCCTTTCAAAATGCTGCTGCACAGCAGTGGAATTCAGTGAACAATACAAATTTATCAACTACTGTTAATATAATGTAATTGATATTTCTATTCAAAATCAGATGATAAAAAAAGCCCGGAGATCATCGAAAACACCACAAAAACGAACTAGATACCAACGCAAAAACGGAGCATTGCTTGCAGAATAACAATATCTAAATACAATTATATTTAGATGTAGACATGAAACGAACAATTTCTTGGAAATTTCCCCTGTTTTTAAGTTACTATAATTAGAAATTTCCTAGTTTAACTTCATACAATCATCTATGCTGTCACTTTAGATTGGTTGCATCATTTTATGGTTGTCCTATTCATTAACTTTCCCTTTTTCAACAATATAGGATAATCAAGTCAGTCACTAGAGTATCTTGATTTTCGTTATGAAACACCATGTAGTAGTTCTATAAACATCAAGATCATAGCCTATAAATGTGCGAGTAGCAATTGTACATACTGGATAAAGGGAATTTCTATGGTACAGAAAAGGTACCGGTACAGAATTTGGATCTACTATATAAATCTATGCAACTTACTCTTATATTTGTGCAACTAAATTCTATACTATTGAGTTGCACAAATTTAAGGGCGGGTTACACAAATTTAAGTGTAGATTGGACAAGTTTAATAGTGAGTTGCAAAACTTTAAGATTGCAGATGTGTTGCAAAACTAAGGNNAAAAAAACCTGAATCTCACAAATTAATGTCGCCAACAATAAGAAGATAAACAAAAACCGAATCAATCAGAAACAGAATAATGCAATAGTAATCCATAAAAAGGAATAGAAAACATACCCTCCAGCGCTTGAGGCGTTCAATGGGAGCGTTCTTGGTGCTGGTTATATCAAACGGACTGCCACCATCATCGTCGGAGCAGTCGCCGGAGCGAGTACTTCCGGCCTCCAAATCGTACCGGCGGTAAGGAGAGCCCTTGAACTCATCCATTGTTGTTTTACTGTCGCAGGAGAGATGACACCTAATCACGTTCTTTAATCTTTGTAGTACTCAATACAACTGTTTCACTCAATCTTTCTCTCTCTCTCTTCCTTTATTTTGTTTCCTTTTTTCTCTCTCGATTCTCTAGGGTTTCAGCAATGCAGAAAGAAGTAAAAAATTATTCCCCGCGTAAAATATTGAAAAAAAATCATCAACAAGCAAAAAGTTTAAAAACAAGCATAAATTCTCTCGAACTGTAAGCAAGAAACTATG
Organism: Macarthuria australis; assembly: GCA_900322265.1. Lineage (NCBI taxonomy): Eukaryota > Viridiplantae > Streptophyta > Magnoliopsida > Caryophyllales > Macarthuriaceae > Macarthuria > Macarthuria australis. Next base: position 26,123 of record ONZE01023279.1, read on the forward strand.
GGGAAAAAAATACCCGAAATCGAATCGTCTCTTTGATTTTTTGATTTCTCTTTCCGTTTTCCTTTCTGCTTTCACACACTGGAGTGCAGTTGCAAGACGAAGTTTCCTAGAAGTTACGCATTGATTTTGATGTCATGTGAGAGCGCATTTCCTTTCTTCTTTTAATTCTTTTCCGTTTTTACTCTGATTTACTTTTAGTCATTATAGAAAGTAAATAACTGACGATATACTTAATAATGTAAAAGGGTCACAACTCACAAAGCTTCACTGTTTTGGAAACGAATAAAGCGAAAAGTTTACTTCACAAAATG
>ONZE01023520.1:5779-20909 GCA_900322265.1 Macarthuria australis
CAATTAAATCCCGGCATACAACTCAATTTATACCTTTCATTGTGTGGATTTGGGAACTTTCCATCCAGTGTAAGGGAGTGTTCCAAAATAAAGTGCGACTGCACATGTGGCTTATATAGCTCATCATATAATATTTCCTCTAATGAATTATCTGGATTCTACTATTTGCTTCATTACATGCCTAACATGGTTTGTATGTTTTACAAGATTACCTTCAAGATCTGTTTATGCTTCCTTTCTTTGCAGGCTTGTGGATACACTCAACAATTCAATTGGGCAAGATCCAACATCAAAATCAATTATTGGGGTTCTTGATATATATGGTTTTGAAAGTTTTAAATTCAACAGGTGAAGCCAGTGACTAACTCTTTTATGTCTTGGAAACTAAGTAAATAACTTATTGCTTACTTGCTCACAAATTTTCCTTGATCTAGTTTTGAGCAATTCTGCATCAACTTTACCAATGAAAAGCTGCAACAACATTTTAACCAGGTTGGCTTACTCAATTATAAAAGGTTCTAAGTGCTTGGAATACATTTTTGGCTTATTCTCAAAATGTTTTTTCCGTTATTGTTTTTTTCTGCAGCATGTCTTTAAGATGGAGCAGGAGGAGTATACTAAAGAAGAAATAAACTGGAGCTATATAGAATTTGTAGATAATCAAGATGTGTTGGAACTAATTGAGAAGGTGTCTTACTGTTACTTGATGCGTTTGTTTTGAGTTATAGGGCTGTCTTTCCACAGAACTTTATTTCAATTTCTTTTACTGATTTCAAATGTATGTCTAAACTATCACTACTGAAAGATATTATCCAAGTCAATGACTGCTAACTTTTTTACTTTCTTCAGAAACCTGGAGGAATTATTTCCGTCCTTGATGAAGCATGGTATGTGACTCATTTTAATTATGCTAAAGTTTGTTGCTCGTACTGATCCATTTAATTTGAAAATGCAGCATGTTTCCCAAATCTACACATGAAACTTTTGCTCAGAAGTTGTATCAAACATTCACAAAAAATAAGCGGTTTCAGAAACCAAAACTTTCTCGTACCAGTTTTACCATCTGTCATTATGCAGGGGAGGTACGCAAAAATTAATATAACGTATTTCCGCTCTGTACAACTACTTTGATCTAATGTCTCTTATTTGATTTAGGTGACATATCAAGCTGATCAATTTCTCGACAAAAATAAGGATTATGTCATAGCAGAGCATCAAGATCTTTTGCAAGCCTCAAGTTGTTCTTTTGTAGCTGCTCTATTTCCTCCACTTCCTGAGGAAACATCCAAGTCTTCTAAATTTTCTTCAATAGGGTCTCGCTTTAAGGTACTCAATTGGTTAACAGCTAACTTCTGTTAGTTGTATTGAGAAGTAACTAAGAAAAAGATTATGATTATTGGAAGAATTACACTGCATGCCATGTGAATGGGTTCACCGTCATTACTTGACGATTTGCATAAGATCCTTAATGTTGCTGCTTTAAGCTTTTTTGTGAATACTCTTTTCTTCTATGAATGAAGGGTCAACTAAGTTTGTAGGGCTCATTTCATGAGCATGTGGGCCCAATTTGGATGTTGTAAATGCATCTATGTACCCGTAAGGGAGTATGGTCAGTATTGGGCTTGATATCTTTTCTTAATTGCTAACTAGAAGAAATGCAAACATTTGGATGTATGTTGCTTAGTTGCTATTCCACACGGAAAAATTTCCTTTCTGTTAACGGCCTCACAGGTTGATACTAGAGGTGATCAATGAGCCAGCTCGGGTTAGTGCCGGGTCACAATTGGGTAGGGTCTCCAATGGGTCGGCTGATATACAAACGGATCGTTGTAGACTTGGTACTGACCGGACCTGACCCGTTGGCGCCGCCGGTTGGTTGAACACCTCTACTCCTAATCTTACACAGTAGGTTAATGGTTGGGATTAATTTGCTCTTAGACAACCACAGTCGTCCATGGTGGGTATCGTTAATGCACAAGAAGGGAAATTTGCCTCTTTGTTTCCTGCTCTTAATATTTCAATCACAAATCTGTCTGCTGTCTTTTAGGATATTCTTGGTTGCCTTAACTGATTTATGGAGTCTCAAATGTGACACCTCTGCTAAATTTTTTGAACTTGGGAAATTTGAACATTAAGTACAAAGCCCTTTTTTATCTTTCTTGAAAGGAGATTATGTATAAAGCCTAAGCTTTAAGTGCAGATGAGCTGTTTATAGCTCTGGATAGATGAATATGTCGATAGCTGCGTTTCCCTAACCGCTCAGTCTAATGGTAGAAGACGTGCATGGTGGTCTCAATTCTGACAAAAACTGATACATTCTATTGCTGCAGCTACAACTTCAACAATTGATGGAAACCCTAAATTCAACAGAGCCTCACTATATCAGATGTGTGAAGCCAAACAATGTCCTGAAGCCTGCAATTTTTGAGAACATTAACATCCTTAACCAATTACGATGTGGTGTAAGTATATTGGCATATTACCTGGCACTTCATTTCATATTATCTCTGATTATTTAAAATTACAAGTTATTTACACTGGGTGTTGACAGTGTGGTTGTAGTATTTATCTGATGGATTTAATTGTATGACTTTTGTTCTTTTGTTCTTTAGGGTGTTCTTGAGGCAATTAGGATTAGCTGTGCTGGATATCCTACTAGGAGAACATTTGTTGATTTTCTTCTCCGATTTGGTGTACTCGCCCCAGAAGTTTTGGACGGGAAGTAAGTTTCTATCATGATCTATTCTTTGAGACTTTTTGGTACTATTCACACAGCCACTTGTTTTCCTTTGTCGTTTTTGTTTCCGTTATTTATATTATGCTGGTAGCATTATTGTTGTCAATATTACCATTGTTGTTGTAGTTGTAGAAGTTGCAGCAGCAGCAGTAGTAGTAGTTGTGTTGTGTTGTTGTTGTTGACTTGTTTGTTGTTTGTTGTTGTTATTATTATTATTAATGTCAGCAAGCCTCTTATCTACTGTTTGCCTATGTGCCTCGACTCTTTTTCTTTCTAACTATTGTAAGTATTTTTGTTCTTGATTCTTCTGACATAGTATCACAACTTCTCCTTCCACAGGTGTGATGATAAGGTTGCATGCCAGAAAATACTGGATAAAATGGGACTAAAAGGCTACCAGGTAATTGTGTCCTCTTACATATAAAAATTCTGAATATTCTGTTACTATATCCACTAGTGGCACTGGAGTGGATGCTTTTTTCATTTAATTTTTAAATATCTCTGTGGTAGAAATTATAAGAGAGAATTTTTTTTAAATTTTTTTATTATCCTTTTTCCAATTCGTAATAATGTATCCCGAGCTATGGGCTATATAGGACGTAGCGCCTCTGGTTAACATAGACTACAATTTCTTGGTTATACTGTTTACCTGTTCTGGTTGGCATGGCAGATAGGAAAGACCAAGGTTTTCCTAAGAGCTGGCCAGATGGCAGATTTAGACACGAGGAGGGCAGAGGTTTTGGGAAATGCAGCCAGGAAGATTCAAAGATGTGGACGTACTTATATTGCTCGCAGGGAATTTGTCTCTTTGCGTGATGCAGCTATTCAAATTCAATCCTGGTGCCGCGGTATTTTTTCCGTTGATTTTAGTAATGAGTGATGATAATTTGCTTCTGCCTCACAACTCATTCTGTTTTGCGTCAATGTTTAATGCATATTATGTAGGTTTGTGTTGTCCATCCTATCTTGTAAATGTTATAAATGAACCGGTGTGCCTAGTGAGTTCTTTAGGTTCTGGTCAGTCTTTTCAGAAGTTGACTTCATTTAGTATATACTGCTGAATGTTTTGAAAGGCCTATCTATTCTAATTGATTTTTGAACTAATGACTTCTCGAGAGAATATATTCATATGAAGATTTAGGTAATGACTGTTATGAAAGAGATATATTGATATATATGTATAAGATAACAAACGATTATGTGTAGCTCAGTAGCAGTCTTCAGTGATTCGCTCTAGGATAGTTTAGAGAACTATTTAGTTCATCTTGGTCTTACCATGTTTCTTTTTCTATCTGAATCGTTGCTTTTATCCATACAAGTGGAGTCCATTTTATATTAAGCCCTTATGTTATTTGTCCTTTTTGGATCTCCATCAGGTGTACTGGCTTGCAAGGTTCATGAAGAATTACAAAGACAAGCGGCGACAATCAAAATTCAGAAGAACTTACGTGGCTACATTACTAGGAAGACCTATGTGAGTGTACGGTTGTCCGCAATCACACTGCAGACCGGATTAAGGGCAATGGACGCACGGAACTTATTCAGATACAAAAAAGAAACTAAGGCTGCAATTATTATCCAGGTTATACTTCCATTCTTTCTTGTCTTTTTCTCTTCATGCATAAACCTAGGATTTTCAGGCTAGTATTAATCTCGAATTTGGAGCTGTTTAATATAAGTTGAATCTTCACTGGATTGCAGACTCGTATGCGTTGCCACATGGCTTATGCTTATTACAAGAGTCTTCAGAAAGCTGCTCTTGTAACTCAGTGTGCTTGGAGGCAGAAAGTCGCTAAGAAAGAACTCAGGAAGCTCAAAATGGTTTGCTATTAACTAACTTTGCATTTTTCTTCTGAGTCTTGTAGAAACTTAATGCCAGGTGGCATGCGAATATCACGTTTTTTTTGCTCATCCTGTGGGTAATTGCTTCTAGGCTGCTAGAGAAACTGGTGCTCTCAAGGATGCAAAAGACAAGCTGGAGAAGCGTGTGGAAGAGCTTACATGGCGTTTGCAGTTTGAGGGTCAATTAAGGGTAATGCCTACTTGATTATTGAGGCCTCATTATTTGTCGTTATCTGTAAATAATACTGAGTATGGCTATGGTAATCTGCATTCCTTGACATAAATCATATATCTCTGTTATAATACACTGAACAGAAAAATTTCGAAGAGGAAAAAGCTCAAGAAATTGCCAAGCTACAGGAAGCTTTGCAAGCCATGCAAATGCAAGTGGAAGAAGCAAATGCACGCACAATCAAAGAACGAGAAGCAGCTAAGAAAGCTATTGAAGATGCTCCTCCACTCATTAAGGAGGTTCCTGTAATGGTTCAAGATACGGAGAAGGTTGAATCATTAACGGCTGAAGTGGAGAATTTGAAGGTAAATTCTCCCATCTTTTTCTCATGCCACTTTGTTTGTCCGACATCAAACTAATTAAGGTAAATGTTGTCAGCAACTTTTTTGCTTGGTTGGAGTTCGCTTCTCAAAGGTGAACTTGATGCTTTTTTATTATCATTGTACTAGCTGTTTTGCAATGTTCAAATTTAATGTATTGCCAATTTTATTGCTATGATTGTATTCACACGACTTATGATTTTGATCTTTGTTTTCTCCATTTATTGTTTCTGTGTGATTTGGATGGTTCATTGGTTTTCTTTACACTTTAGAAGGCGTTGGATTTATAACTAATCAATATTTGCATTATTCTCGTTTTATGGTTTGAGCATTACTATCAATGTTTTATTCCCACCCTTCACCATATTCTCCTTCTTTAATTTGGATTTCTTTCTTATATAAAATTTGTATTTTGTTTTATTTTCATTTTACCCCAGCTTGGCTCATTAATTGTGGCCAATACTGAGATGTCTGTTACTGTTGTAAAGTGAACATGCTGCGTAAGATTTTACTGCAAACACCCATTTTTTCCTATCGAATTTGATCTTTCATCCTTCCACCTGATAAGTCATACTGTCATAGCTTCCTTCTTGACATTTGAAGTGTATGATTAATCAATGGGATATACTGATCTATGTGAAAATGTATATTGTTTTCATTGTCCCCCGCCGTCTCCTTCTTTATGTTTGTGTGTTGTTTTCCTCTACTAAAGGATTAACAATGATGAGAATTCGTAAACTAATAGCTGGAGAAGGTGGGAAGAGGAAAAAGAACAAAGAAAACTAGTACAGTCTCTCACAAGTAGCCCTTGATTGAATTCTTCAAAAAGCTATCATTCCTCCGAAAACTAAACAACAAAGACCTAAAACTACCCTTGTTGACATTTAAGGTGCACTTCATTCTAGGTTTCCCGGCTTCCCCATCACATTCTATTTAATTAATCAGAATTGGATGCAATATAATATCATATTTTGGCTGCTAGGAAATCCAAAACATTGCCTAAAACTAGGAAACAGAAAGAAAAACTGGAAGAGATAAAGCATAGGGTTGGTCCTGCATCAAGCATTATGGTTGGTTCTGTGGATTTGTTGGGATGTGAAGAGAGTGTGTTTTGGTTTCTTTTCTTTTTCCCTTTCTTATTCTCCAAATTTTCTGGGTAGGAACTGATATATGTTATTCATTTACCTTATTTCTGGTTCTTTTCCAATACTTGTAGGGATATTGCTTTTAAGCTCAAGTCATATTGTATTGATATGTTTCTACACTTCGTGTCACTTTAATAACTGTTAATATGTGTAAAACAAAATTCTTGAAGATGAAAATCAAAAGTTACCTTACAATTTTCTTTTGAACTACAATTTTTAGTTACAATGAAATGGAAAAGAAGAGCAAGAAACATAATGATGGATATATAGCAAAACAAAATAGTGTCTTTCTCCTAATTTAAACTTGAGATTTCCTTTTTTTTTTTTTTGATTTCCTTTCCTAAATGAAATTTGATAGTTTCTCTCATACTGCACCGTTATCACTAAATGTTTGTCAAATTTTGACTTGTGAAGAATATATATATTTGTCCTGCAATACCTAAAATAATTGGTGGCAGTTGATTATTGATAAATTAGATCTAAGTTTAATTGGTTAGATTGTTTTATGAAATTATTTTAAATGGCTGAAAAAGCATTAACCAATGTCCTTTTTCTTTCTTTGCTTTCATTTTTTTTTCAAAAAAAACTTCTTTCCTCAACCTTGAAAAGTATAAATTAAATAATTGAATCTTGGTGGTGAACTGTACCTAATATATAACATAAAATTTGAAAGAGAGAGAAAGCTTGTGAGTTTGGTGGCAAAATATATGCTTGTTAGGGAAAACCTTTCTGTCTGGTACGTATTGCTTCCAGGGTCGGTTCCTTAGCCAGGAGAAAATGGACAGGACACGGGAATGGTCTCAACTTGGAAAGGTCTATTTAGATCTGTGGAATTAATGATATTTACTTGGCATTAGCTATGGAGTAAATGAAAGAGCCTCAATGATATCTCAGGCACTAATTTCTACCTGAGTAGTTGGCCCTAATTTAAAGATATAAAATTAGTGTATTAGATGTGTAGTTTCCAAAATGTTAAGAACCAGTTGGTTTTGTCAACAAAAAGAAAAAAGAATTAATGTCATCTAAGTCATCTTTCTTGTAAATATGGACAATTCAGTAAAGCAAGTGTATGCTATTCGGATTAAGTTAGGCAGTTTGTTAAAGTAGATATTGTGTTGATAGAGGCGGTGCGTTAAAGGAGAGAATGTGTTGAAGGGGGTAAGTTGATGGAGGCAGTGTGTTGGTGGAGGCAATATGTTGATGGGGAGATGGTGTGCTGATTCGTCCATATTTCCAACGTTTGTGACTAGACGTGAATTTGCCTGGGAAAAGGAAAAAATAAAATTAAAATTAAAGAGAAGTTCTTTGTCCAATTGCAAGGATCCAGTGCATCGTGGTAGTTCTTGGGTGGGTATTTTTGACTGAATCTTGAGAAGTAATTGTTTGACTGGAACTAGAGGTTGCAATTCGTTGTACGAATTTGTTTGTTATGTTATTCCACTAACGACCCAGGAATCATGGATGGGGCAAATCTTGAAATCATAAGCATCCTGCGGACTTGAATATATTGCTGACTTTGTGGACTCGTGTTAACCATGCAGGCCTTACTAGAAACAGAAAAGGAGGCTGCAGAAGAGGCCAGAAAGGCTTGCTTAGAAGCTGAGGCCAAAAATGCAGAGCTGCTTAAGCAATTGGAAGGTTCAGATGACAAAATAAATCGACTTAAAGAATTTGTTCAGAGGTTTGTGCATACACACACATTAGTAATCATCATGCATCATTATTTTATATGTTCATTTGAGTGTTCCTTATGGTTAGTTTGGATAGGTGGATTTGGATTTGAAATTTGGATTTGAGCCAAATTCCTTGTTTGGATAACCCTTGGATTTGGATTTGGATTTCGATTTGGTCCAAATCGAGTGGAAAGATTCATCAACCACCATTAGTTTTGCTCCTCAATATTTGCGGCCGATTCTCACATCCGTCATCCAGGGTTCCCAAAATCCAAATTCAAGTGTTATCCAAACATGATTTGGATTTCAAATACAAAATTGTAAAATTAGGATTTCAAATCACGAAACAAAAATCAAATCCTTGAATCCAAACACAACCTATCTAGAGTAATTGAAAAATGAGAAAACAAAATGGGTAATGATAAGGTTCCTGTTTCATACTCTTTCTAATTTTTGTTGAGATCCTTCAGAAGTGATCGATTTCCCCGTGATCAACTCATCTTTATTTGGCCTTATATCCCACTCTCACTCACTCTCTCTAAGTGGCTGTCTCAACTGGCTTCTTAATGCTTCAAGTTTATTTATTTATTTATTTCTTCATGTGTTTGTGTCAGAATGGAAGAAAAACTTTCTAATGCTGAGTCAGAATCCCAAGTACTTCGTCAACAAACACTGGAGATGACTCAAAAGCTTTCTAGTGCGGATTCCGAAATTCAGGACATGACTCAAAAATTATCCAAGGCAGAATCCGAAATCCAAGCACTTCGTCAGCAAGCACTGACAATGACACCTGCACCAAAATCAGCGCCAGTCCGTTCAAAGACAATGGTTATTCAGGTAGACCCAAATACTTCTCTTTTATTTGTCCACATCACTGTTAAGAGAAGAGTTTTTTTGTCATTATGTGCTTTGTTTTTCTTATCATATTTCAGAGGAGCCCAGAGAATGGACATGTGCAAAATGGCGAAGCCAAACCCTTACCATCACCGGTATTTAACAATCATTTGCTCTCCATGAACTTAGAATAGCTAATACAGGCAATATGATTTGTCTTATTATCGACCATGTATCTTTAGGTCACAGCTATTACTGAATATTCACCCGAGGATAAACCGCAGAGATCCCTTAATGAGAAACAACAGGTGAGGAAGCTAGTCCTTAATAATGATGAAATAGTTCTGAAGTTTTTCATGCATAGAGTTATTTCAATCATATGGCTGTCTTAGTCGATAGTTTAATTTCTTACAATATGCACGTCGCGTTTTTCTCAATTCAGGAGTATCAGGACTTGCTCATCCGGTGCATATCGCAAAACCTTGGATTTTCTAAAGAAAAACCAGTTGCAGGTTGTGTCATATACAAATGTCTTCTTCAGTGGAGGTCATTTGAAGTTGAAAGAACTAGTATTTTTGATCGTATTATCCAAACAATAGGCTCAGCCATAGAGGTATACAATCAGCTTTTGGTTGAGAATTTGTTCACTTCCAATTCTTGAAAGCATGTGTAATTGTGTCATTGATTGTTTGTCGGTTTCTCTTATTCAAGGTTCAGGATAATAATGAAACATTGGCCTATTGGTTATCTAATACGTCCACTCTCTTGTTGCTACTCCAACAAACACTTAAAGCCACTGGCGCAGCTGGCTTAGCTCCCCAGCGACGGAGGACAATGTCAACTTCTCTGTTTGGAAGGATGTCATCAGTATGAACGTTCATGTCTTTCTTTTTTCTGTTTTTTAATTTTTTTTTTCTTCTTATTTTAAGTCTTCTATGAAAGGATATCAGGAGGGAGGATATTTTGCAATCTTACATATTTCTCTTTCTATTGGCTTCATAGTTGAGAGCATCTCCTCAAAGTCCTGGTCTATCATTTCTCAATGGTCGCCTCAGCAAACCGGAAGATGTTCGGCAAGTTGATGCCAAATACCCTGCTTTGCTATTCAAACAGCAGCTTACTGCCTTCCTTGAGAAAATATATGGAATGATTAGGGATAATCTGAAGAAAGAGATCTCTCCATTGCTGGGCTTATGTATCCAGGTAACCTTTTATGTTCATTTTAGGCCTAAAATTGCTTCCTGAAGAGAGGGGGATAAATGGAATCACCCTTAGATAACTTTCTACTGAAATTAATACAGTAAGCCATGTGGGAATGGGATGAAGTCATGAAACCACTTTAATTTCCACTAAAAGCTTCTTGCATTTTCTTTATTTCTGCTTGAATGTCTTAGAATACAATGATTGTTTGAATGAAGTGGTTTTTCCCCTCATCTTTGGGGCATCACTCTAGAGATTTAAGTGAAAAGTACTTGCATAATACATCTAACCCATAATCTCCATTCCGATAATCCATGGAGTTAATTGCATTAACTGCTCATTTTAATGACATGTGTTCGTAACAACATGCAGGCACCTCGGACATCACGAGCCAGTTTGATGAAAGGTCGTACTCAGGCCAATGCAGTTGGCCAACAGGCTTTGATAGCTCACTGGCAAAGTATTGTGAAAAGCCTAAACAATTACTTAAACATGATGAAAGCAAATTATGTGAGTAACAAATTCTCATCTGAGTTGCTTGTCAGATTTAGTGAAGTTTCAGGATTTTCTAATGCTCTTGAGTTTCGCACAGGTGCCTCCCTTCTTAGTGCAAAAAGTATTCTTCCAAATATTCTCATTTATCAATGTGCAGTTATTCAACAGGTTTACATTTCTATTTCCGTTCTTAATTGATGTCTTATCACGTCTGATTATATTCTTCCTGGAAAAATGACACTTTTTTGTTTTTTTCTTTTAAAAATACTAATTCTCCAGTCTCCTTCTACGACGTGAATGCTGCTCTTTTAGTAACGGCGAGTATGTAAAAGCCGGTTTGGCGGAATTAGAACAATGGTGTTTTGATGCAACCGAGGAGGTAAGCTCTTAGAATTTTAGAACTTTCTTTTTATCCAGCCAATTGCATAGTTTCATGGGTTGATAAAGACTACCACTCTGCAGTATGCGGGCTCGGCATGGGATGAGTTGAAGCATATTAGACAAGCGGTTGGATTCCTCGTAAGTTTGAGTTTGGACACTGATTTTCCTTATGACATGATTATAACTGTCTTATGGTCTAATTGGTCTTACTTGTAAATGAACCATGATCAGGTCATACATCAGAAACCCAAGAAAACCTTGAATGAAATAACAAAAGACCTTTGTCCTGTGAGTGCTATTTCTTATGCATGATTTCTTTCTATCTTTACGTCCTGTCCTGATCTCTTTTTTCTCTATGCTTCAATATCTGATAATTTATTGTGAAATTTCATAGGCACTAAGCATACAGCAACTATATAGAATAAGTACAATGTACTGGGATGACAAATACGGAACTCACACTGTATCGTCTGATGTAAGTCAACCTCTACATATACCTTTCTTTCTTTTTCTCTTTTTTTCTTTTTTTGGGTGTAAGAGAATTGGGGGGTGGACACGAGGCTGATTAGTCATTACAGTGGATAATAATACTCCCTCTGTGTCAAAATAAACGTCCTAATTGTATTTTACGTGCATATTAAGAAACTTTCTTTTTGCCTATCTCACCCCTACTCATTATTTAATGAGTATTGAATGTAAAGTTCTAATTTGTATGGGGAATGTTAAACAAAGTAAAATAAATGAGGGTAATGTGGGAAAGTTGTGTTAAAAGCTAGTACTAATTTAGAAATAGGACATTTATTTTGAGGTAAACGAAAATAGAAAGTAGGACATTTATTTTGAGACGGAGGGAGTATATAATAGTGGATATTATGTACAAATGAATGAAACAGTGAAAAAAATTCTGTTCCATGTTTTCATTTTCGTTTACAGCTCATTTGGTTAAGGTAATTAATGGAGGAGTAGTGAAAACTGTGTGTAAAATTTATCACAAAGTGTGTCACATGGTAATGAAAAAGTGTTCAAGATAAATATTTGTTTTCATTTTTTGTATCTCCATTATCACTTATACTCTCCTCTCAAATAGTTATGATAACATAGTAATGAAAATATATTTCATAAGCACATGCTACATGTGTTGAGATGGTTCTATATGAAGGTTCCTAATGTAAGTACGAATGGTAAATACTTTTCCCTTATTTCATTACCTTATACCCAACAAGCTGGGTGTAAATGGTAAGGAATATTAACAAAGAAAACTAATGGTTATTTATGTGATTGCATTTCTTGAACACTCAAATTAATTACACATACTTGCTTAGCATGTCCCTTGGTTTATTAATTAAACCAAACGAGCGGTATGGATAGGGAGATTGATATGTGGGTCTAATATCAAATGTCTCAGCTTATCCACTAAACTACTAACAGTTTGAGTGTTACAACTTACACATCACTGGCTGTTTGTCATGTTTCTTTTAGCAGTCACTTGGACAACATTCATTTAGAAACCTACTAACAGTCTGGAGCTAATAACAGGTTATTTCAAGTATGAGAATTCAGATGACTGAGGATGCGAACACTGCTGCAAGCAATTCGTTCTTATTAGATGATGACTCGAGGTAAATTTCCCGTTTTTTTTATTCCGCTCCATTTTATTTTGCTTCGAAAATTGATATTTGTTTTGCTCATCCAACCTCTCTAAACATGACAGCATCCCGTTTTCTCTGGATGATATCTCCGGTTCCATACAGCAGATGGGGCCAGTTGATATAGATCCTCCTGAACTATTGCGTGAACACTCGGGATTTTCATTCTTAATTCAACATCCCGAGTGATAAAGAAATGGGTATCTATCCGCAACTCGGACTCCCTATTCTTGTGGCCTGGTGCCTCAAAGTTGATGCTTGAATTGTCATGTCAAATCTTGTGTATATGTATTCATCTTCATTCACATTATTCTTTATATGTTGGAAGGGGTGTATTCATGGTTTTCCCCTGCAAGTGGGAGTGATTCATTCTTCTTTTAGGGAATCCTTTAAAATTTGAAATGTCCATGTTTATGGACAGTCGGTGTGCAAATTTTGTGACAAGGTGATTGTCGTGGTATCGCACCCTCCACAAAAAGGAAGGGGGATGCATTTTGAGAGTGGTTTGGGGTTTTGGTTAGGTTTCAAGTCTTTTAGTACTTGGTTTACCATATTTATAGGTAATTGCACCAATTTTTTAGGCCATTATTTTATTGTAAGAGGGAATTATGTAAGAATTCAAGGTGCTTGTAGCATATGTAAAATGCATTTTATTTTATATGATCCTTGCTAAAAATTTTATTTTATTTGTCAATCTTGGTATGAAGAAGGAAATGATGTTTTGGGACCCATAGCATATTGTACCCCAAAGTATCGAATTTGTGCAATTTCTATCTTAAAGTATCGATTGTAACAAGTTGCATCTCAAATTATCACATTGTAGCAAATCATACCCTAAGTTGACTTGGAAACCTGTTAATTGCCAACCTACTAATCTTGTTCATATGTCGATTAATACAAATTTGCCAAAGAACCCAAAAAAGAAACCGAAAAACTAAATCGAAGAATAGAGAACTAGTGAATTACGTGAATCCTATAATCCGAAACAAGTACTCTTTGTGGAATTGAAGACTTAACTAATGGTTGATGAATTTTCCCAAGTACTTTTTCCGGGCTTTTTTTGTTGATTTGTTAAATTAGTAGGTTTTCAGGTCAAAGTAGTGTGTGATTTAATGTGATAATTTAGAGTGTAATTTACTACAATTGATTCTTTAGGGTAGAATTTGCACAAATTCTATATTTGTGGTACAATATGCTACGGGTCCGAAGTTTTGAGTGAGAAAGATGATGGCCCTATTAATGAACTCTTTTTCCCTAAGTATGGATCAACTTTTTTTGCTTTAAACTAAGTTATGGACCAATTTGTTTCAATTGAAAGGTAGAGGTTCTGATTACACGTGAATTAAAAGACTTGAGAGGTGACTCGAGAACCTTGGCATTAGAAAAAAATGATGAATCAAAGCCTATATATAGATTTTACAATTTTTTTATATCCCCAAATTACCCCTGAAACTTGGCGATTTACAAAGGTTGGAAAGGACTCCTTCAACCTCTATCAAACGATCATGAGACGGATTAAGGGGGGAGGAGGAGCTTCTGCTCCTTCAGCCCAGCCAAGTTATAGACCAATTTGCTTCAATTGAAAGGTTAAGGTTCTGATTATACGTGAGCTAAAAGACTTGAGAGGTGACTCGAGAACCTTGGCATTGGAAAAAAATGATGAATCAAAGCCAATACATAGATTTTACAAATTTTTTTATATCCCCAAATTACCCCTGAAACTTGGCAATTTATAAAGATTGGAAAGGACTCCTTCAGCCTCTATTAAACGATCATGAGACGGATTAGTAAGGGGGGAGGAGCTTCTGCTCCTTCAGCCTCAGCCAATGTATGTAGGGGACAATTAATGAATTTAATGACCCTGAACCACACACACACACACATATAAGTCCACAGTTAATGAATTTAATGAACCTGATGTATGGGGTATCTCAGAGTTATTTGAAATTATATCGGGTACCCCTGATAGTTTTTTAGAGCGATGGTAAGAGAAATACCCCGGACCCCTCGTGGGCCTGAGAGTACCACCATCATCCGCTTTCCAGACTGACGATTGGCCCCACAAACCAACACTTGTCCTTCCGGTGTGCTTTGGCCTCACTTACGGCAACGCCATAGGAAACTTCCTAGGGGGTCACCCATCCCTATATTTCTCCCAGCCAAGCACGTTTAACTGCGGAGTTTTCAAGTGATGAGCTTTCTAAAAGGAAGGTGCACCTTGTTGGTATAGGTAGTACTCTCAAGTATTTTAAGCTTAACCTCATCATATCTTTGGGGTATTACAGATTATGCCTCAGTGACACCCACTACAGTAGCAATTAACGTATTAGGGGTACCCGATATATTTTCAAATATCTTAGGAGTACACGATACAATTTCCCATATATATAATACTCCCTCCGTTCCTTTCAAATTGTCACTTTTCATTTTTCACAAAGATTAAGGGAGTCACTTAAATAAGGTTAAGATGACATATTTACCCTTGTATTGGTAATTAAAGTCAATAGTAGTGCATTAAATTGAGTAGTAAAAGAAAGGGTAAACATGGAAAAAGATGGTAAATTTACTTTGGAATTGTAAAGTGACAATTAAAAATGAATTTTTGTTAAAGTGAAAAGTGACAAT